>PVJC01010824.1:0-43015 GCA_004026665.1 Murina feae | reverse complement strand
CTGCTCCGAGCCTCAGATGCGGCTGGGGGCAGGTCCCCAGTGATGACACACACACACATACACACACACACACACACAAAAGGCGCCTGGCAGACTGGGGCCATCATAGGACATCCACTGAGGGGTCCCAGACTGTGAGAGGGCACAGGTCGGGCTGAGGGACTCCCTCCACCCCGAGTGCACAAATTTTTGTGCACCGAGCCCCTAGTACATTTATATAACTTACAAAGTAATGACCCCAATGAGTGTAGTTACCCACCTGACAACACACACAGTTACTACAGTATCCTTGACTATATTCTCTATGCTGTACTTTACATCCCCATGACTGTTTCGTACTTCATAATTCCTTCACCTTTATCACCTAACCCATAACACTCCTCCTATCTGGCAACCATCAGTTTGTTCCTTGGGGATATTTTTTAAGCTAGTATTCCATATTTTACTTTTACATTGATCAAAAATTTATAATCACAAAGTAAAACAAAGTGAGTCAATTTTTCGCCAATCACAGTTGAGAAAAGTAAAGAAAAAAGGGATAATGCGCCCTGACTGGTTTGGCTCAGTGGACAGAGCATCGGCCTGCGGACTTAAGGGTCCCAGGTTCGAGTCCAGTCAAGGGCATGTACCTTGGTTGCGGACTCATCCCCAGCAGGGGGTGTGCAGGAGGCAGCTGATCAATGTTTCTCTCTCATCGATGTTTCTAACTCTCTATCCTTCTCCTTTCCTCTCTGTAAAAAAATCAATAAAATATTTTTTTTAAAGTGATAATGCTGTGCTGTGGGGAGTTCAGGAAATGGTGAGATATAAGTTGGTATAACCTATCATTTGAAGGAAGATTTGGCTGTCACAAAAATTAAAGGAATATTGAAAGACTTGCATGCATGCATATGAGCATAATCAATGGACACAAGAAACTGGGGGGCAGAGGAGGAGGGGGGAAGGTCAAGGGGAAAAAATGGAGACCTATCTGTCACTCGTTATAATACTCGCTGTAATACTGATCGATGTTTCTCTCTCATCGGTGTTTCTAACTCTCTATCCCTTTCCTTTCCTCGCTGTAAAAAAGCAATAAAATACATATTTAAAAATAAATAAATAAATAAATAAATAAATAAACAAACATGTATTATTTGTACAGTAAAAACAATACATATACAAGAAACCTTTAAACTGAGAGATAAAAAGGACTTCCTATGAAACCAAACACTGAGCTTTAAATATGTTTTTATTGATTTCAGAGAGGAAGGAAGAAGGAGAAATAGAAACATCAATGATCAGCTGCCTCCTGCACACCCCCTACTAGGGATTGAGCCTGCAACCTGGGCATGCGCCCTTGACTAGAATCGAACCCAAGACACTTCAGTCCACAGGCTGATGCTCTATCCACTAAACCAAACCAGCGAGGGCCAAACACTGAGCTTTATAATTTAGTGCTTGCAGCAACCCAATGATAACTTAGAGCTATTTATTATGCCCATTTGCCAGATAAGAAAATTAAGATATACAAGTCAACCAGCTCTAGTGATGGAAATGCTGATTTTTTTTCTGTGCATTGCAAAGTGTAAACTTTTTTTTTTCTTTTGATGCCTCAAAATTCCCACAGTCTGTGAATATGCCACTCAGGCATACCTGTGTGATAAGGCTGATCCCTACCACAAGTTCCCTTTCTTGCCTTCCCCTTACTGTGATCTAGTGACATTCAAACACACCAATGTGATATGCTCAAACATAATAAATCTTTTTTGGTTTCATGGGCCTCTCTGTAGTGTTATTCCTCAATGACATCTAACTGATCATTAGTAAAACCCATTTTTAAGTAACAATTGCTTCATACAACATAGTCTGACTCTGAAAGCACTTCACCTTCATTACTACTCTACAGAAAGCATTAGTTTGAATGAAAGTTACTAAGGACTGAGAGACTGACATCAAATGAGTGGAATTGGCATGATTTTTTTGCTTTAACAAGATAAAATAGCATTATCATATATGCATACCTTTGCCAAATTTCTGACGTTATTTCTAATATCATGTATCTACATCTTACTTAAATATAAATATTTTCAAAGGTCAAAGAAATCTCAACACTGTTGTACAGGAGACCACGTTGGCAAACACTGTTCAACTGCTGAGTATCTTTTTGTTCAACAGCCATATTAGGTGTGCTAGGTCCTAGGTGAGGGGAAGCAAACAAGAAAATGGAGAAAAGGTATAACTACGCACTCTAAGAACCCATTGTCTGGTTAGTAAAGGAAAATAAAGACATGAATAATTCCAATAAAATGAGACAAATGCCATGAGAGTAGAATGTACTTGAAGTGCTAAAACTATAAAAGACTCTCACGAACAGGAGAAGTCCAGGAAGGTTTCTTAGAAGAGGGGATATTTGAGCTAGGTATTAAAGGAATTGCAGGGATTTTCCAGGAAAAATGAGAGTAGCCCATATTAGCAAGAGAAAACATATACAAGACATGGAAGAATGCAAAAGCATAGTCCATTTGGGGAAAGGTTGGAGAAATAAGTATAGCATGATCACAAGATCAGATGTTTCAGAGAAAAACAAAGGGTAAAAATGGTAAGTTGTACTAGGACAAGATGATAAAAGACCTGCACAACCCTAAGCTGTCTGGACTTTACCTTACTTATAATGGGTATCAATAAAAGGTTTTTAAACAGAGGCATTATATCATAATTTTGTTTTGTAAAGATATGTGTGGAGATCAGCTGTCTATAGATGCAAGGACACAATTTAGGCAAATGTTCCAATGGCCCATGTGAAAGACAGTAACCAATATCAAATCAGTGGCATAGAGTGGGAGAGATGGTTGGATTCAAAAGCCATGTATAGGCAAAATTGAAAGAATTTGTACCTCCTTACATGAAAGGGGGAGGAAGTCTCACTAATGACTCAGACTAAGCAATGATCACAGATAACAGGCTTCTTCAGAAATCCATGTAAATGTACTTTAGGTATTTACTCAAACCTCCAGAATCTTCATCAAGTTTCTGCACAAACCTACAGCTTAGAAGTAGCTCACTCAAAAGCTCTACAAAATGGCATGTACTAAGTTTGCTTGACAGCCTCACCACAGTGTGGATCTCATAGCATGGAGAATCGTTAAGCAGGCAGAAATCTCACCAGTTAGGATACTCTGTAGAAGTGAAGATATGCCCAAGTGTGTACACATTCTCAATAACAGACTGAACTCAAATTTTCCAACTCAGAGAGCAATTCATTACACTGACTCTTCAAACACCTGTAGAATTGTAGGCTCATGAGTTCCACACATTGAGAGATTCAATGGAGTCTTAATTGGACATTCACACCAATCTAAGCCATGCCATTTCACACCCTGTTGCGATCCAATCAGACTTTGCAAACTGCAACAATCATGGAGATGCAAGGAGATTTTAATGATTGCTTATGACCTTCTCTGTTGGTTCCAGTAAATGAAAAGAGCACAGTTTTCGAGCATACCTAAAACTTTAATAAGATTAAAAGTTGCCAAAACCTCAAAGAGATACTAAAGCTCCCAGTCTTAATAAATCAACTGTAAAATGTTCAATCACCAGAGATATTACTGGAAGATGCTATATTAGTTCAGTAGAAAAGCTATCATTCTGGAAGAGAACAGTACATTTAAAGAATAATATGAAAAATAATCACACCAATATATTCATAATGCACTAAGCAATTTGAATTCAATAAATTACCTAATCATACAATTTGATCCTCTGAGAGGAATAAAGGAGACATAGCATTATCCCCATTTTGTAGACGAGGAAACAAAATTGCAGAACAGTTCAGAATCACACTTAGGAATAACATTTTCACATATATGACTCTGTTTGTATCCCTTCAACTAGATAGCAAAGCTTCCCTTTTCCTACTATTTTGTTTAGGCTGTTGAGAAAGATAAAACACATCATTAAAATCAAGTCTTTGTTGCCAACATTTTATCACATGGTTCTGCAGACAAAACTCTTACACAAGAGCCAGGCCTTCCTTGCATGTTACAGGTGAACCTGAATCTGGTAGGCACAACACTCACAAACAGGTGGACCCTGGGACCCCTAAGGGTGTATCAGTTTCTCTTCTACTTCTATACCTGTCATTAAAATAATCCCGTGACCTTCTTGTCCCAGCAGAATGTGCCTGCTGAATACCACCAGCAGCATCTCCACAGTAGAAATGGATGAATACTTTCCAAGGTTGATCAAGTTCAGCTGAATTTAACTATTGGGACTCTTTAAAACAGGCAGGGTAGTTGCTGCTACAAAAATGCACAATATGCACAAAAGATAATTATAACCATCTTACATAACTATCATTCCAGAAGGATCACAAGTAGTAAGTAGAAAGGGAAGGTAAATTAAAAGGCAATCTATTCAAAATGATGATCAAAGCAGAAGTCGGAGTGACATGGGGCCAAGAGCCAAGAACACAGGCAGACTCTAGAAGCTGGAAAGGTGAAGAAAAGGATTCTCCCTGGGGGCCTCCAGAACGAAGCCCTGCCAACCTTTGTGGAATTCTAACCTCTAGAACTGCAACGCAGTAAATCTGCATGGTTTTATGAAAACAGGGATGGGGGTGCAGGGGAAGATCTATTATACTTCAACTTTAACTTGGAAAAAAAATAAGACAACAGAAGGGGATATATCTGCAAAAAAATAATCACACATTTAGATCCTTTAAGGAGAATATACATGCAGACAACTATTTCTAGATATAAGAGGATACTGAGCACCTTGTGAATCTATGAATGATAAGGATAGTTTATCATTTTAGAATTAAGTATTTAGTAGATTATATTTTAATTCCATATAAACTAATAGTACTGCATGACACATGTGTCTATTATCCAAAACATAAAAATGTAAAGGAACTTCATGTTTAAATGATACAAACTCGAGTGTATTGTATGTAAATCTTTATTAAAAAAAAAAAAAAGTGTTGCTTTCTGTGCAAAATTTAACTTGAGTTTTGAGAAACCACTCCAAACTTTATTTCACATGGAACATCTTTCACCATACATGTTAGTAATGATGTCAGGGTCTCTGATTAAACGTGGTAGTAACAGAGCTGATCACATTAAAGGTATTCAAACTATATCAAGTAACGGTGTGTTATTTTGTTTTGTTTTTTAACATCATCGTTCAGAAGGTTGAGGTAGCCATACTTACTGGTACATGGCACGTTATAATTTTGTTCCTTATTTATTTATTCCTTTTTATCTCCATAACCTACTCCCATGCACTGGGCCCCACAGGCAGCCATTCTAATGTGCTTAATGAGTACTTAATGTACGAGTTCTTACAAGATGTGTACTGTGCTAGGCTTGTGAATTTTTAATTCACATAAAGAATACATGTACCCTACACTCTTATATTTGTCACCAAGCACTACAGTCTTAAGATCCATTCATGTTGCTTTTATCTAATCTGTTGCTTTTAACTAGAGACAAGTGCATGGTGTGCATCCACCGGTCTATCTCTGTCTGCCTCCCCCAGAAATGGTCACCGAGATACCTCCTCTCCTCCGCTCATAACACAACAGTGAATTAACTGGACACATCCTCCTGGGGAACCTATGGGGCATTCCTGTGTTCACCTGCAGGAATAAAGTGGTTGGGTAAACAGAGTAAACAACTAGTTAATTTGCTTAAGTACCGTAATGCCAGACTGCTTTCCAGAACAGGTGACCCAGTCTATGCTCACAAGCCACACACACATTTACCTATTTATTCCCTCACTTGGCTTTGCCGCTTTTTAGCTCCATAAGATCCATGAACAAGCTCACTTCTGAACCTAGCTTTCTTGTCAGCAAAGTGAGACTATTTACTCCAATCGCCTGACATGCTTATCATGAGAAATAAATATTAATAACATGAAAGTATTTTAAAATATATAAATAGGTGTTTATAAATGTAGGCAATTACTGTTGTAATTTTTGCCCTTTATGATAATTTCTAACTTTTCTTCACTTCACTCCACCCCCAACCTGTCGAATGAGAGGAGGTAAGTGAATAAACCTAAAGCTTAGCAAATGAAACTTTCTCCCAGATACCTAAATATTCAGGGAGATTGGAACAGAATGGGAAAAATTCTTTTTCTTCTTTTTTTACTCATCTCTGCATTTATTTAATCAAATATGTTAGTAAGGACTATGTATGGGGCATTGTACTAGTACTAAAATATAAAAATTTGTGTAGCAAATGTACACATGGTACATAAGCAAAATTTCCATCTAGGCCTTGAATTTTTATACATAATTTTTAAAATATGTTTTTATTGATTTTATAGAGAGAGGGAGATAGAGAAACATCAATGTGAGAGAGAAACATCAATGGTTGCCTCTGGTATGTACCCCGACCCGTAATCAAACCCCACAACCTGGGCATGTGCACTGATCGAGAATCTAACCAGCAGCATTTCAGTGCACAGGATGACTGATGCTCAACCAACCAAGCCACACTGACCAGGGCTGTACATAAACTGTATTCCTGAATGTAATTACTTTGAAGATGATAGCTCCTGATATCATAGAATAACAGTTCCAATGTGTTGAGCACCTACTATATCAACATGTCCTGTGTATTTCCTCCAACACTCAAAACAACCCTGCAAGGTGGATGTCATTACTCTAGTTCCTCATGAGAAAACAGTAAAGTGATTTGCCCAATGGAGCAATTAAATGGTAGAACCAGAAAACCC
This sequence comes from Murina feae, assembly GCA_004026665.1. Lineage (NCBI taxonomy): Eukaryota > Metazoa > Chordata > Mammalia > Chiroptera > Vespertilionidae > Murina > Murina feae. The sequence goes on along the minus strand of PVJC01010824.1, from coordinate 36,298 downwards.
GAGTATTCTAAAATCCAGGCTTCCTCTTTCCATTCTACTTAATTACCTTTAAAAAGATATGTTTCAAGATATCTTTAGTAAAGGGCACACTATGTAGAAGCTATAAGAATACAAACAAAAATACCACAAAAATTACAAAGACGCAGGCACAGTTCAACAATAAACACTACCATTTATTTAACATTTATTATTTTCAAGTGCTTCATGTGCCTTATTTATAGTTCTTATGAAAATGTTATAAAGGAAGTGTCCTCATCTATTTCAAAGGTGTGGAAATTGAGATTTAGCTTTCCAAGGTAATACAGTTGCTAACTAGTAAAGCTCAGACTAAAATACCAGTCTTCCTAACTTTAAAACCATGGTTTTTTTACTGTATATGACTACTACTTTGAAGAAAATGTTCTAAAATCAGATTGTGGTGATGGTTTCCCAACTCTATCATACCAAAATTTATTGAATTATACACTTTATTGGCTTAATTTTATGTATATAAATTATATCCCAATAAAATTGTTTTAAAAAAACTCATGGTTTTCTCTTTCCAACTATGCTTTCTTTTACAAGCTTGTTAAGTCTTACTTAACATCATTTTTTTTCCAATATCCACCCTTCATCCAGAGTTAAAATCATATTTCCAAAAGTTCTCACATTAGTACATGCCAAAGGAACAAAACCTCCCCAATAAACGTTCTCTTTCCTCCTGTTCTGATCTGAGACCATTATCTCATGTGAGGTAAGACATGAATGGTTTCTCATACAGTTACCTGCATGCTACTTTTTGATGCTACAATCCTACTCCTAGGTATTTATGCTCCCCTCAAAAGGAAGGGGGCATATATATGTCAATAAAAGACATATATACAAATGTTGAGAGCAGCTTTATTCTTAATAGCCAAAAGCTGAAAACAATTCAAATGTACGATGAATGGATGAACAATCCGTGGTCCATTCATACAGTGAAATACTACTCAGCAATAAAAAGAAAAAATATATTATTATCTAAAACAGCATGGATAAATACAAAACTCATTATGTTGAGAGAAAGAAGCCAGGCACAAAAGAAAAATATACAAAACTAATCTATGGCGAGAGAAACCAGAGCAGTGGTTGCCTGATGGGTTGGAGGGAGTTGGGAAAGAACACAAGGGAACTTAGGATAATAAATAATCTGTTGTGATGGGGTATAACATTTATAAAACTGGTAGAGTTGTACCCTTAAATTTGGTGAATTTTATTGTATATAAATTATCTCTATATATAAAAGCTTAAGTGACCATTTGATCATTAGCTATGATGCACACTGACCACAAGAGGGCAGACACTCAATGCACAGGCATGGAAACATGGAACAGACTGATGAATCTCAGAGGGAAGGGGGGGAGGGCAGGAAGAGATTAACCAAAGATCTTATATGCATAGTAGAGGCCCGGTGCACAGATCCGTGCACCAGTGGGATCTCTAGGCCTGGCCTGCGGGGATTGGACCGAAACCCACAGTCTGACATCCCCTGAGGGGTCCCAGATTGTGAGAGGGCACACGCCAGGCCGAGGGACCCCACCAGTGCATGAATCCATGCACTGGGCCTCTAGTACCTCAATAAAGGTGATTCAAAGTCATGCACACACACCAACACATACAGAAGAGGAAGAAAAATCTATTATACTCTACTTGACCTCCACAGAAACAGGCTTTTCAACATCCTGCTCCACCATTCTAAAGTCTAATAATTCAGTTACAAATCTCAGTTCTCTCTTTTCTCATCCAGATAGATGAGGATCTAATTGCTAGTTCTGAGTGAGGGAAAAAAAAAAGAGAGAGCTAATCAACCATTCTCAGTATTAGATCTCTTTCTTTACTTAAAAGTTCATTCAACCAGCTCACTAGACTATGACATTTTAGAGAGTAAAAACCAGTTCTTATTTATCTGTGCTTTCTGTGTGTACCTGATATCTGGTAAGTGCAAAATATATCTTAGATAAACAAATTATTGTTTCAACTGAAAAAATGCGGTGCACCTCACCTTAAGTGGTGTGCTGGAATCAGCTAATCCCAGCTTACAAGAAAGCCAATCATGGGCATCTCTTCCCAATTCCATAGGTTCACCTCTCATTGGCAGTTTGAAATCAGCCATGATGGAAGCATTTTGTGATATTGTGATTTATAATAAGAAATATATAGTTGGCCTTCAACCTCTCCTGGCACAGAGATCTTAAAACCCTTGGAATTTCCCAAGTGATGAAATCAGTATAGGTATCTTGTTATGTTAATGAGGTGACTTTTGGACCAAACCTAAGAATGAAGGCTGGTAACCAGGAGAACCAACTCTGTAATTAGAGGATTAGAACTTTCAGCCCCACCCCCTGACCTCCAGGGTGGGGAAAGGGACTGGAATTTGAATCAGTCACTAAAAGTTAATGGTTTAATCAATCATAGTTATGTAATAAAGTCGCCATAAAAACCCAAAGGACTGGATTTGGAGAACTTTCAGTTTGGTGAACACATAGAGATTTGGGGAGAGTGGTGTGTAAGCGCTATACCCTTTACCCCATACCTTGCCCATGCATCTCTTCCATCTGGCTGGTCCTGAGTTATATCCTTTTATAATAAACCAGTCATCCAGTAAGTAAAATATTTCTCTGAATTCTGAGAGTCACTCTAGCAAATTAATTGAACCCAAGGAGAGAGTCATTGGAACCTCCCACCTATAGCCAGTTGGTCAAATAGACCTGGGGTTGTGACTGGCATCCGGAGTGGGGAAAAGCGGAGGACACAGGCCAGTCTTACCGGACTGAGCCCATAACCTATGGGATGTGATGCAATCTGTCAGAACTGAGTTGAGTGGCAGAACACCCAGCTGGTATAGGAGCACCGTTTATACGGGGAACCCTTCCCCCATACTCATAACGCAATCAGTGACCAGAATCCTGAAATTTACAGCACAGAAATGGAAAATGCTATAAAAATGCTAAAATTAGGCAATTTTTTGAGAGCCAGTTAACCAGCATAACATTGCTCATGTCTCAAAGGAAAGAAGGAAGGAAGGGAGGGAGAGAGGGAAGGTAGGAGGGAGGGAGGGAAAATTAAAGGAAGAAAGAACAGACAGACCTAAAGGGCCCACAGAAGCCAAGCAATTACCCCAGCTGCTCTCTATCTACTATGTGAAGTGTCCCTATTCTTTTACATCCCATTTAAATCCTTTGTCTTTGATGAGTGTTCACTTACCAGCCCAAACTCAGAGATGTCCTCTTGCTATTTCCCCTTAAAACTAACAAATTTCTTATGCTGTAAGATATCATTAATTGCAAAAAAGCACAATTTCTTTAAAATAAGATTTTCAGAGAACAATCATTTAAAATAAACAATATAAAATAAACTTAACATTTCCCAACATTTGGAAAATTATCCTAACATCAGGAATGCCAAAATATGAGGCAGGCAAATGCTTCTAAGAAACAAGAAAATGTATCACTTTATTACAAATTATCTATACCTAGCATGTACATTTTTTAAAATCATAGACTGTCTTATCTGGAATAACCTTAGAAACTGTGTATTCCAACTCTCTCCTTTTTCCAGTGGAGAAACTGTAGCCCAAGAGATGGTAAGAGTCTGAGGTTACAGAGCTAGTTAAGTCAGAGAATAGGAATTCCATCCCTGGTCTTTTGTTCTCACCACCATTACTCTCTCCATTACTCAAGCAGAGAGGGGTTCAAAATCCAGTTTCAGCTCTTGCCAAATTGCAACTTGCATAGCCTTCTTGAAGCTCAGTTTCTTCATGTATAAAATGGAGTGGGGTAATAACACCTACCCTACGGTATGTTTTGAATATACAGCCTCTACCATGAGAGGCATACAAAATTATGGCTGCTATTTTTAAAGACTTACATGTCTTCTCTACTTCACTGGGGGTTATTAAAAGGGCATCCTTGCCCTTTTAATGCTTTTTTGTAGCATTGTTTGTAGGAGCTAAACATTAGACACAAGGTAAATGTTTATTATTAGGGAAATTAGTAAATAAACTATGGTCTATCCACAGTGGAAATATTAGGCCACCATTAAAAATAATAATTAGCTTTAACCAGTTTGGCTCAGTGGATAGATCGTCAGCCTGTGGACTGAAAGGTCCCAGGTTCAATTCTGGTCAAGGGCATGTGCCTTGGTTGCAGGCACTTCCCCAGTAGCGGGTCTGCAGGAGGCAGCTGATTGGTGTTTCTCTCTCATTGATGCTTTTAACTCTCTATTCCTCTCCCTTCCTTTCTGTAAAATAACCAATAAAATATATTTTTAAAAAATAATAATTAGAGCAACTTTCCAGACAGTTCTCAGAGCCTTTTTGCCCGTGTTTTTATTCCGTGGTACTTTTCAGTATGGAAATTAGCAAGTATAGGTCTCTCTCCTTCTTGATGCACCTCTCCTTAAATTCTTATGTGCTTTAGTCTACATTTCCCCTTCTTGATTATACAGTAGAGCCCACACTAGATTTGAGGCACATGATTAAAGGATACCAAAGTCCTAGGCATGGAAAAACGTCTGGTGCCGACTCTCTGTGAGTCTTGTACTATGTAAACTCTGTGTGACTTGGATAATGAACCTCGTGAGAGTAAAAACCAAGACTCTGTATAACCGAGACTTCCTTTCACATGAAAGGAGCTCAAAAGTTCTCGTTCGAATGGTTAAAGCTGCTTCTAAATCTTCTCATCTTTTATTCCATTATTCATTCAACAAATATTACTTGAGGGCCTACTGTACGTCAAGCCCTGTATTTGATGCTAAAGGCAAAGGTGCAGTCACCAAGCCCCTTTTTTGCCAGATTCCATATAAAATGCCATGACCTGGCGGGGAGGGGGGAAAGAAAAGCCCCACACTTGCATGGCAGATCCTTGGCATCAAGCCTTGGCATACCCAGAGAAGTTGCACAGTGCAGAACTGTAGTTCAATGCTGGAGGCACAACATCGCTACTCATGAATCATCGTAGTTATAAACACTTTGGGAAATAGCCTTTCCTATTCAGCAACACAGTTCTTTATTCTTCAACTAGAGGCCCGGTGCACAAAAATTCATGCAAGAGTAGGCCTTCCTTCCCCCGGCTGCCAGCACCAGCTTCCCTCCAGCACCCAGGACCTGGGCTGCTTCCCTCCTCGGGTGACCAGCAGGCACCCAGGAACTGGGCTGCTTCCCTCCTCCCACCACCCAAGGCACCCAGGACCCAGGCTTACTAATTAGTCTTCCCTCCTCCAGCCACCTGCAGGCACCCAGGACCTGGGTTGCTTTCCTCCTCTCGCCACCCACACGCACCCAGGACCCAGGCTGGCTTCCCTTGGGCCCAGTTTCATCAGGAAGGATGTCCAGAATGATGTCTGGAAGACATCTGGTCTAATTAGCATATTACTCTTTTATTATTATAAGTGGCTGTTAACTTCCATTCTGCCTCTTTTCTCTACCAGGTCAGGTCCAAATATTCATAACCTACCCAGGAAACAATATATGTTAGGGACATTTTTTCATTATTTCTCTTTCCTTAGTATTACCTGAAAATAGCAGTAACTAAGCATCATCTAAGAAAGATACGCCAAAATAATTTCTTTCATATTTTAAGCCTTTAACTCCAAACATGAGTTCACTTAACTATTTCTATTAATAGATGTTATCAAGTACTAAAGACAGTTGATTCTGAGAAAAATGTTACCATCTACTCAGATCTGAAAACATGTAACTTTCATGTGTTTTCTTCCTGTCCACATACTGCCAGGCTGGTGTTGCTCAGTGTTTCCATTCTCAGTTAGGGAACATGTCCTGGTTGTGGGCTTGATCCCCAGTAAGGGGTGTGCAGGAGGCAGCCAATCAATGATGTTTCTCTCTCATCGACGTTTCTATCTCTCTATCCCTGTCCCTTCCTCTCTTTCTAAAAATCAATAAAACATATCTTTTAAAAAAGAGAGAAAAAGATACTAATTCGTCTATACAGGACCTTCCCAAGAGAGAATATTCAGGAGTAATTTATATAAATCATCAAAGAATTGGTTGCATTTGGGTACTATTGACCTCACTCCCGTGGTCAAGAGGAGCCTGACTGGTTCCTAGAAAAATCTATGTCCTGTTGAATAGACAAATCCATTGGAAGATACAGTTTGCCCTCTTTCAAATGCACTGGGATAAGTGTCCAGAGTGTATTTCAACCATGAATACAGGTTTTGAAGATGTTAACATATCTTTTAGGGTCCAGTCAGGAAAAAGATACTCAGATACTTAAACAGCCATTGCACTTAATTGTAATAGAACTTTCAGTCTATAACTAGCCACAGCTGGGTTTCCCGTGCGTGGGGGGGGGGGGGGGGAATCTAATAGAAACTAGACAATATCAAAATAACTTTAAAATTATATCATGAATAGACGGCAATTTAAAAAATTTATGTGGTTTCTATATGTTGACATGAAAATGAAAAAGCTATTAAACGGACCTATTGTTTCTGGTACCTTAGCATTAACCCAACGTCTCACTGCTATTCACATGTGCAAGCTCCACAGGTACAGTTATGTGAATGAGAGCACAGTCCATACCCACAGAGAAAAGTTTCTTCAGATCTGGTTAGATCATTATAACCCGCATCTTTTCAGAAGGGTAGACTTTACCAAGTGTGGAGACATCGTAGCAAGATGAAACATTCCAATTAAAATTCGTTAACTCAGGATTGTTCTTGGGCAAATGTATCAGAAAGTTGGTATTGCTGATTTCAGGTATTTCGTTTACCTTTAAAAAAGTAAAATTGCCATTTCTATAGGCTAGAATTTCACATGACCTCCCATTTGGATTAAAATGATTTCCTATAATTACAGAAACACATTCTACAAAAACATTCAAATACTTTGTGCATTTAAAAAAAATGGATAACTTTTAAATAAAGAGGTTACTAACTGGAAATCAACTAGGAACAACACTTGAGAGTTCAAAACAATTATATTATTTTCAACTACCAAAATATTATTTTAGAATTGAGCACACACACTTGCTCTGTAAACCCATTAACAATGTGAAAGAGAAAAAAAACTTAATACTAAATAAAGGAAAACCACTGTTCTCATGTAACTGCCACCACAAAAATGCAAACAAGTGCAGAATCCACAATGTTGCCTTGGATTCTACAACACACCACTGGTCTTTATATTGTCTTCAGGACATTGAACTGCATTCTCTGCTGTGGAGCCTCACACATTGCTGTGCAGATTATGAAATATTTGTTTATGCTTTAACAAAAAGAACACTGAGAACCATCTTAAATGGCCCGTCATAAATAACCATCTAACTACAGTCCAGACTCACAATTCACTTATCCTCCTCTGACTTAAGAATTAAATCAGCCTTCTAGATATTCGTAGCTGATTAAAGGTAGCCAATAAACTGTTCTATTTCACTTTTTGTTTCATAGCTGTGGTTTTAACATTCACTTCCCATATTAAGGTTTGCTTCCTTACAGATGAACCCTTTTGAGCCCAGGTCAACAGATTACAAGGATGCCTGAACTGCTACGGCAGCAATCCGTGTCCACTCAGAGACTGTCTCCCTGTAGTCTTCCCACGAGAGCCTACCTGTGATGGCCTATTCCTGCTGGAATAAGGCCTCCTTTAAGCCTAGGATGACTCCGGAAGCCTGCTTTTAAAGAGAAAGTGGTCTCTTCCTAAATTAGAAAAGCCACACATTCTCAAACAAGCAAAATTAAAACCCAGCATCAAGGTGGCAATAAGACCCCCTACCCACTGACTTTGCCAAGACTTGAGTCTTCTTTTGGAGACTTCCTCTTGATTCCCCAAGGATTTTTAGATGACAGCTAAAGGAAATACGTGGTCTGGGCTAGGAGATTTGTGTGTTTGAAGTTTTAAAGAATTCTATATTATTATTATAATTCTATAGAATTATTTAGAACTAGGTAAACTACTCTTTTTCAAGGTTTCTCAAACTTGCCTCATTTTTTAAAAATATTTCTCTTTTTTTTTTTTCTAAAATAGATAGCACACACAAGGTTTAAAAAGAAAAGAAAAAAAGATTCGTGAAAGTAAGCCTCCCTCCCACTGGTCCCAGGTCCCTCCCCAAGGACAGCCGCTGTCTCTTGCATTCCCTTTCTGCAAACATACGCGAGTATTTTAAACAATTATCCTATATTATACACACAGTGGCAGCTGCAAAATTGCTACTAAACGCCTCTGGGCTTAAAGGTGGCCGTCTGCAGGGGAGGGGGTGGTGAGATGGAAGGAGATTTATCTTAAAGCTGCGACTCTGCACATCACGCACCTGGTTTTAACTCCGCGTGTGTTTTTCTTGCATGCCTATGGAAGGAGCTAGACGATTAGGGGAGAAGCTAAACCCACTGCAAGCCACCCCCTGGCACTGCCACTGCATCCGCACCGGCCTGCACTTTTTCTGTGTCCCAATGTTGAGATCTCCTACTCTCATTGGGTTAAATGAAGTATCTGGATTCACCATAAAGGAGAAAACACCTAACTGCAGGTAACTTTCAGAACCAGGTGATTTCCTTCCTCCCCGCCCAACAAGCAGCCTACGTGCGTCCCGTCCTTGGGGAAGGTTCAGCCTGGCGCGGAGTTACCGAGAAGAGCCAAGAGCAGAGAAGCCCAAAGAGCGGGGACGGAGGTGAGGGCGTCCCGAGCCACGGGCCACGCTTTTCTTCTTCTGGACGCACGTTTCCAAGACCCGACCCGTGGGCCTCCCTCCCCGATCCGGATGGGATGCTGGGGCGCCGGGGCGGACGGCGAGCTCCCGGCTCCGCGCGCAGCTGCCACTTCAGTGCAGCGCCCTCCGGCGCCGCGGGACCCGCATCGCCCGCAGCGATCGGGGCCCCCTCCGCTCGCCTTCTCCGCGCCGCCCGGCACCCCCAGAAAGACCAGGGTTCCGGGCAGCCCCACGGCACCCCCACAGCTTCCGAGACCCCCCCCCCCCCCGCCCGGGCCCGCCGCGCGCCCGCTCCTCCGCGCCCCGCTGCGGGGTAGGAAGCCACAGGTCGGGGGGCGGCGCGGCGCTCACCTGCGCGGGAGGAGGGGTGCCCTCGGCGCCGGCGGTGGAAGAGGTGAAGGAGGCCATGTTGTGCGGCAGCGGCGACGGCTGCTCCTTCCAGGAATTCCGCTCTCCTCTCCCCGCCTCGTGCCTCCGGCCCCCAAATGTGGGACTTCTTGGGGGAAAAGTTCGGCGGCGGCTCGGAGACGCCTAGCGCAGCCCTGCGCCGCCCGCCCCGCGCGCCGTCTCCTCCCCCTGCCTGGTCCGGGGCGCCCGCCAGGTGCCCGCCCGGGCCGGTGCGCGGGGGGCGGGCCTGGCCCAGGTAGGGGCGCGGCGGCCTTGGAGCCCTCGCCGGCTGCCCAATCGGCCGGCGCTGGGGATCCGATCGGGGGCGCGGAGGAGGGGCAGGGCTCAGGGGCGGTGGCCTTACCTGGGGAGAAGGGGCGCCCAGGTGGCTCCAGGAGGGGAGGGAGGGCAAGTCCAGTTTCCTGCGGTCTGCTGAGTGAGCCACCTCCATTCTAACAAAATAACAATAATAATCGCTGATTATTTGACTAATCGAGGCTTATTCAAGCGTAGGATAATAAAATCATCTTTGGCAATGCTGCTTTTGCTTTTCTATTATTCATCTATTAGTATGCAATCTATGCATTAGAAGCAGCGTTTGCCGGGCACACAGTTTCCGAACCATGTTCCTAGCGTCCTTGCCACCCCACCGATGTCCAGCAGCACCTGGACTGCCTTGGCTACCGGTCCCAATAAAAAATAAAACCCTGGGGCCATCTGGGATGTGAGGTAGACACTGAGCCTGCTCCAGCTGGGAACCAGGGGGCAGGACCTTTGGGTGTCCTTGTTTCCAGGAGTTCAAATGTCAAGGCTTTGCGGAACTCCAGTCCAGGCCAAGGCTGAGGGACGGTTGGATTCAGGCTGCTGCCCCACAGAATTTACTCCTCAGGAAGGAGCGGGGAGGAAGGTAATTACCCCTCACATGGTGACTCCCAAAGGAAGAGCCTCGCTGAAGCCGTGGGAGAGGGCGTTTAGTTGATCCATGGAGTAGGGCCGGCGTTAAATGACAACGAATCACATTGGCTAGAGTTATTCCCTTTTCTTTTTTTCCTTTTTTAATATATTTTTATTGATTTCAGAGAGGAGAGAGAGAGAGAGAGAGAGAGAGAGAGAGAGAATGAGAATCATTATCCTGCATGTCCTACTGGGGATCTAGCCCACAACCTGGGCATGTGCCCTTGACCAGAATCAAACCCAGGACCCTTCAGTCCACAGGCTGATGCTCTATCCACTGAGCCAAACCACCTAGCGCAAGTTACTCCCTTTTCAATTCTCTTTCAATTCTAATTACAAGAAGAAAGTATTCTCTCTTTCAAACACTCACTAAACCTCCTTTTTCTCAAGAAGCAAGCTCCAGGCTCAATACCCTAGGTAGGCACTGGCATTAACTAGAATTTATAGCGTGGTTAAGTTTTTATTATTCAGTTTCACTGTGTATTGTTACTGTTACTTTCAAGTGAATGCATGCTTTCTTTTCATGGAAGGGGTCCGGTTTCCTTTTTTAAGTAACTATATGTAAGGTGTGGTTGTTTTTTTCCAAATTACATTTTTAAAAAGACAGTAATTGTTCAAATGGAAATAGATAAAGCAAAAATTTTAGAAGTAGATAGGGAACGACTGAAATATGGAACGCAGCCAACAATGTTTTAGTCAACTAGAGGCCACCAAAGGCAGAATAACTCCTAAAGCAGAGACCAGTGAGTTAGCTGCGCCTTGAATTTAACACCTAGCATACTTCATAATATCATAGAGCTAAAATAACATTTCTTGGGCATCAGCTCTGTGTTAGACTCTGTGCTAAGCACTTTATTCATATTACCTCACTTGGTCCTCACAAAACCCCTGCCAGACAGGCAGCACAATCTGGAAATTGAGTCCCAGAAACTTTCATTTAGCTGAGGTCACTCTCAGAGGACTAATGACTCTGTAGTTTGGGTACTCTTAATTTGAGTTTTCAAAACTACTTCAGAATTTAATAAGTCAAAAAAAAAGGCAGAAATTTTATATTAAATTCTGTGTGCTGTTTCATGGGGAGGAGGTACACAGTTTTCAATAATTTTTCAAAGAGATCTACTTCCCTAAAGTTTAAGTACCACTGTTATCATTATTTACAATACAGTCACACCCCTTGGATTATAAGGTCCACGGGGACAAATGTCCTGACGTCTTCCTCCACTGTGCCTAGCCTGGTGCTGTATCCTCTAGGCCACTCAGAGGCATTGGTTGAGCTAAATCACATGTGTGAAGCGGACAACACAGGTTACAAGAATAGGTGGAGTGGCTGGGGAGAGAACCACCTTAGGAAATCCTACACAAATACAGGTATTTTATAAGCCAGCTCCGTAGCACTGAGGCAGCCGGGAAACAGCCAATCTGGGAGACAATAGAGGGAAGGCAGCACAAGAAGCAGCACCTGGGAGATTGCCCAGAAAGACATGCTTTCCTGCAGAGCTATTCCAGCCTGGTGTTTGTCTGGCCGGCTGTTTCTGAGAAACACTTGTGTTCAGGTTAAAGACACTTTCCCTCCAGAGACAGGCTGCAACACAACCGAAAAAGCTGACTACAAGTCAGAACTGGGCATCTGGCAGCGCCTCTTCTACCTTGAAAATCTAAAACTAAACCAAAAACCTGCCCGTGCAGCCCATAGCCCATGACTGTCTCTAGTTTTGTCCTTCTCTCTGTTTCCCTTTCACAGCCAAGTATCTGAAAAGGATGGGAGCCAACACAGTGCCCATACTTTCTCACATGCACACGCCATCCTTCATAGTAATGGGGCGTCAGCCCCTCCTCACTATTAAAACTATTCTTCTCACATAGCAGCTGACCTCCTATTTGGCACATCCATTATGGATTTTTCCAGGCCTTATCTCAGTTGATCTTCAAGGGCACTTAGCATGACTAGTCCGTGACTTTCTCGTCCCCTTAGGTATGTTCTAGCATTTTGACCTGATTCTAGAAAGATTTTTCATATGATGCATTGACTTTGTGATCTCATCCACATTAAGGCTTTGGCTATCACATAATGACTCCAAAATCCAACTCAGACAGTTTCCCTGTGTCTCAAACCCGTATTTCATGTCCATATGGAATGCCAAGCAACACAGACCTCCAAGCCAGAGGAAGAGGCCTAAAGATCATGAAAGAGGGGAGACAGTGCCCCACTCCCTCCTCGTCCAATCAATACTCAGTCCAAAATCATTCCCTAGAATATCTCTAGCATTCCTTCTTATTCATCCCCACAACATCCCCACCTTTGACTTTCTAATTGCTACAATTTATTGAGCAATTACTATGTGCCAAACATGCATTTTCTCATAATCTCTTATCTATGCAATTACAATCACCTCTTAATTTTGTACAATGCATTAGCTCTCTCACCCAGTAGTATGATTCTTCTATATTTCAAATCTACTCACATAACTACACGCTGTTAAAACCTTTTAGTAACTCTCTTTAGCTTTCAGGATAAAGACTAAACGTAGCAAGGGTCCCTGTCCGCTCTTCCACCGGATCTCAACTGTTCTCCATCAGCATTTCTACCTCCTCCATCTCTGCCTCAGGCACACCATCTACAAGGCGGTTCTGAATTACTTGCAGTTCCACCCCCCCTCCCAATCCCCCGAACACCAAGGCCCTTGCCTTCTTATAGGCTGTTCCTACTGCCCAGAAAACCTTCTCCCCATCTCTAGTCCTCTGCCTCCTCCATCATCTCTGTCGAGTGGATTCCGATTCACCCAGCAAGACTTCATTCAGAAAACACATCTTTATGGAAACCTTCCCTGACCCCTTTTCTGTTAAAGTATGGTTCACTGCCCTTTCTTTGTCCTTCAAAAATGCCCTACAGCACACTTCTATTTTAAAGAATAGGTCCACAGTTTTCTGCAATTTAGAAGTCTTAAAAATTACAAAAACAAACAACTTAAATGAAATTGACGTGGGTTTTATATAGTCTTTATTCCATTTAGTGTGAATACTGATATGTGTTAATTAGGGGTACTGCCCCTGACACTTTTACAAGGGTTATGTAATATACAGTGTGTACCCCATATTAATGTCCTAAGAATTCAGAATTATGAAACGCATCTGCCTCCAGGGGTTTCAGATAAAGAATATACACCTATATAACCATTGTCTTTCTGTCTCCCCTTGAAACCAAAAGCTTCTTGAAGCTTCAACTGTATCTTTTTTCCATCCAAATACCCAATATCTAATGCAATACCTGGCTCAATAGAGGTTTGCTGAGTAAATTAAGGGTATATTTATGAACTTGGACTAAATTTCATAGGACTAACTCCCAAGGTCGAAACCTGACACCTCTCTTGCTTCCCGCATGGCTACCCCTCCTCTGGGCTACACCAAACCTTGCACGCACATCACATTTCTCACTGTGGAATAATTGTTTGCATATCTGTGTCTCCAGTGAGACTGAGCAGGTTGAAAGCAAAGATGATGTAATCTTTATATTTCTGGGTTCACGGTGCCCAGCACAATGTGAGGCACATTTTATTCTGGCTTCACTACATTTTGTTGAATGATAGAGGGTAAAAAAGAACAGAGGGGGAGAGAGGAAGATAAAAGAAGAAGAAGAAAAGAAATCTGGGTGAAGACAATTTAATTTATCCTTAGAGGACTCTAATATTCCAAACTCAGCCTTCACAATATTTGTCATATTTGCAATTTACCTTTTCTCCTTCTTTATTTGAATTAACTTACTTTTTACTTAAACACATTTATTTTTAAAAGAAACATTATCTTACATGTTCATGAAAAATCATATTCACTTGCACTACGCAGATATGCTGCGAACGAAATATGTGAATTCTTCGTTTTATTCTGTATTCCACCTGAGACTGTCTCTTTATTCTTAGCACAGGATAAGGAGGCATGAACAGTGGCACTGGATGCATACTTTCTCCTTAGCGTTACAGAAGGATTGAAAAGGGACAGTAAGTATCTCATTACATACTTCAATATTATTTAATGCCCTATTCTTAAGCCACCTAATGGTATCTTAAAAACTGCCAGTAGGAGGATTGTACAAACTTTCCTCTTTTCCCCTCACTCTGCTTCTACATTTATATTTCTCCACAACTTCAATTAGACACTCTATTTTTTCCAGAGTAGTATCTACCCGAATTAGACTGTAACTCATTATTATGTTAAAGCAATAGGAATTTTCCACCTGACCATTAGCAACAGGGAAAAGCTAATTCCTTTCATGGTGTCTATAAAATCTGCAATAAACAAAGAAAGAGTTAATACAGAAAGTTTTCACCTGTGAGAACATTTCAGGAGCCTATGCTTAATGAATATGTGTTTGTTTAATAAAATAAGCAATGTAAGAGCATTTCTCAAATAAGAGAAAAATATATTCGGTTACCACTACTCATGGGGACTGTGACTGTATATAGAAATATCTCCCTTAATTTGTAAATTTTATGAGGGAAAACATCTCACCAAGTACAAAGTTGAATCAAAATGTTTTCCTTCTGTGGCTTTTGGCCTTTCTTCCCATTTATGGTCTCAAGTGGGTAGAAACTCATACTTCTAAATATACAATAAAAATGATGGCTTAGCAATATTTTTATCAAGGTCAACTGGAATGAGAGTGTAATGTTTATATATTGAGTAAGTTTTATAATCCATTGTAGAATATGGTTAAATAACTTATTATAGTGTCTACTTCTATTACTTTATTCTTTAACTATCTTAAACAGTTGAAAGGAAATTCTGATTATTCTGATATATGCTATGGAATAAGAAACACTGTCTGACTCAACCTATTTGAGATAACTAATTAATGACTTTAAAAACCCTATCACAAAGTAGTTTATGAAATGGGATAATAAACTTCATAGCAAAATGACCATCATAGTAATTATCAATTTCATAGCAAAGTTACAGAAAAGATCAGTATGTGGTCTACTTTATCTCCATTTTGATTACAATAACTTTTCATCAATTCCTCTTACTCACTTTAGCCTGGGATTTCAAAAACATATAAAGTGATGGTAACATGAATCACAGTACTATCAGTTTCAAAAATATACACTTAAAAGGTTCCCATAAAGCAGAACTAATTAGCAATGGGAAAGAAATCGGTAACTCAGTCACATATTAATAAGGAAAAGCTAACCCTTGCCTGCATTCCCAGTGAAATGAACTGTGTTGACTCTAGTTAATGTGCTTATGAAAGAAAAAGGAAAGACTTAATTTTGTTCATTGGCACAGAATTGAAGACGCAGGGGGAAGGAATAAAAGAAAATGAGTTCTTAAGACAAGAATTGGAGGAATAAAGAGAAACACTTTCAATTACAATGTTTTCTTCCTTCCTACATACTCCTTCTAGCTGCCTCTTGCTTCCTTCACTCTTCCCCATTCTTATTCTGCTAAAGCAGACCCGCCTCTCTTAGTTCGCATGTTTTCATTTTTGTCCTGAACAAGAGAAAACATAATCACAAGCTCTTGACCTAGCCCACGCACGCTTTGCTCCCAGCTCCAGTGGAATTGCCTGATCCTGTCTTCGAGCTGTAGAGAGCTGTTTCTATGGCCAAAGTGGGACTTCTGCGCCTAGGAATTCTAACTGTATACCACTATGTGATATCGGACCTTGGACTTCAAGTCTGAGTTTCTAAATTCAAATCAAGAAGAAAATAAATAAGTTAGATTCAATTAAAATAGAAACACACCAACATGATCCCCCGATACTACCTGCAAATGCACCCTAAGAAAGCACCAAAACTTTCTGGTCATTGGATGCCCTATATCTGATCGCTTTATTTTGCCACACTCTTCTCCTAGCCCACTCTTTCAATTACAGGATAACGTTTGCTTAAGTTTCACATGGAAAATTCTGGAGAGCCATATGAAATTCTTGTGTACACTGTCAGGATACTGATACAGCCATAGTTAGGGATCACTGACTTAGTAAAAATTAATAACTAGAGAAGCAATCTTCGTAATCTCTCAGCGCAGTGCTGTTCTTTATATGATCATCATTTTTCTTCTGAACATACATCTTTGGTGCTTGCACACATAACTAAACACGTTTCTATACTGCAAAAAGGTCTCTTATCTAAGCACCATTCACATCACAGTTATAGTGGAGTTGAAGATTTATATTACATTTTTGGCAGATAGCAATTAAGGCCCTAAGAAATTCAATATATGTTTTAGTGTTTCCTACAAAGGGAGATACCATGTCTTGAAAAAAAAAGGAAAAGGTCTTTCTTTATGCATACAAAGAGACTCCTGCAGGTCTTGCCCACACGGAAACATTAAACTCAAAGTCCCATGAAAGCAGGGATGGTGACTTTCTTTTTCTCTTTTTTTTAATTAAAAAAAAAAAAAATTATGGAGCCCTGACCAGTTTGGCTCAGTGGATAGAGCATCAGCCTGCATACTGAAGGGTCCCAGGTTGATTCTGGTCAAGGGCATGTACCTTGGTTGCGGGCACATCCCAAGTAGGGGGTGTGCAGGAGGCAGCTGATCGATGTTCCTCTCTCATCGATGTTTCTAACTCTCTATCCCTCTCCCTTCCTCTCTGTAAAAAATCAATAAAATATATTTTTAAAAAATTATTATTGATTTTTTTTTTTTTTTTAGAGAGAGAGGAAGAGAGAGGGAGAGAGAAAAACATCAATGAAAGAAATATCAATTGGCTGCCTCTTAAACACCCCCTACTGGGAATCGGTGCATGGGATGGTGTCCAACCAACTGAACCACACTGGCTAGGGCAAGTAGGAATGACTTTCATGTTTACCATTCTGTGTCCCAGCACCTAGCATTGGACCTAGGATGTTATTAATGTTAAATTAATGTTGTTTGACTCCCTGGCTGAATTCTGTATTTTTTTTATGGCTCTTCCAACTTATTGATATATATCTTTTCCATTACTTACCCTCTCTTACACTGAATTCATAAATCTATAGTGGATTATATTAATAAAATTATTGATGAATAGAATGGAAATATAGAGCTACTACATAATGTTGAATAATATTATTTGTTGGCTTATGTGACAATGACATTTGAAATTTATTTCAATTACCTCCTTTTATGAATCACCTCTTTACAGCTGGGGCCTTTTCTTTGGCAGAACACTTGAAAAATATAGTGTATGATGTGCCATGAATATTTCTCTGAATGCACTGTCGCCAGGTGTACAGACACAGTTCATCTCTTACATTCCTCCTCCTCTTCATTACAATCTACATCAGAGGTCAGCAAACTTTTTCTGTAACTGGTAGGGAGTGAATATTTCAGGCTTTCTAGGCCATATAATTCCCTCTCTCCAGGACATAACAATGTTTTTTATGTAAATTAGATCGCATGACTTCCCTGCTCAAAACCCTTCAGTGGCTTTTACTACCTTTGAAGTAAAAACCAAACTTTTTATCCTACCTGCAACCGCATGTGGTCTGGCTCCTGCGTGCCCTCTGACCTCACCCCCTGCCCTATCACCCTTCTGCAGGCCCCAGCCACCCAGCCCAGGCCCTGTTTCTGAGCCTGCCTGAATCCTTATGGCTCACCCTTCCCACTAGAGCAGCTTTGTGCTCTTCCTCCAGGTCTTTCTCAGTCACCTCCCTCTTGTCAGATAGGTCTCAGCCTCAAGGGCACTCTCTCCCAGAAGACTCCTCGGATCCTCCAGTCTGTGCTTTCTCATCAACTATTTTTTCCTTTGCATAGCACTCATCACTATGCAAGTTTTCTAGTCTATTGTTCATTGCCTGTCTGCTCCCCTGGAATGTAAGCTCTATGAAAGCAGGAACCACTATTCCTCTTATTCATAGCCTTATCATCAGAATAGTCAGTAATACTTGGCATATAGTAAGGATTCAAGAAGTAGTTATAAATATCGGCTAAATGAATAATGTTTTGTAACAAAAATTCCATGCTCTTCGTCACGTTTTACCTCTTCCCAGGACTGGCTGAGGAGGCTATTTCTCATGAGACGTGTCATACAAGTTGGCTGGGGAAACATTTGGCTGCTGTTGGTCCAGCCACATCCCTTAACTTTTAACCCCAAAGACATAGAAAAACAAAATCCAGAACTATGTGTGGCCAGTTAGTTCAATGACCAAATACGATGTTCTGTTCCATTTAAAGAGCACTAACCTTCAAAGTAACAGCCCCATTTCTATGTGATTAAAATTCTATTGTTTAGATAAACAGCCTTGCCGACAAATTTAACTCTTTAGGACGCCATTCTTCAAAGGTCTCATTAAAATAAAATAAAAATTACTGTCCAAAGGGGAAACAACTTTTATTTCACACTGAGTTCAGGGAAAATCAACAGGAATTTCCCTGTAATTATGTCCTGCAGAGATAAAGGTCACATAGTTGTTCCTCCTCTTAACTGGATTATAACATTCTTTAAGGATACGGACCATGGTCCTTTGCAGTCCCATGATGTTGAACACACGTCTTAAATAAAAGTAAAGAAGGGTAGGAAAATGTGGAAATAATTCGTATCAAGGCAGGTGAAAGGATTCTGAATGCTGAGCCTGTTAAAAGGAAGCAATAATCATTTGTTTTGAAATACTAAAGAGCATAGTTGTCTGAGAAGCTGGCATCAGGATTTAGAAAAACTACTTTGAGGCCCTAAACAATAACTAAAACATTTCATTTTCAGTTTCCCTCTCCATTAAAAATGAAAAAGAATTGATCTTTAGGATCTCTCCCAATGCTAACATTCCATGATTTCACCACCACTTTAATCCAAGCAGACAAAAAGATAAGCCTGAAATTCAGTTAAATGAGCCATCGATGTACAAACAACATTATAGAAAAAAAGAGCAAACAAAGTTTTTGGAGCTGCTTGGTTGTGTGTTCTTCACTCACGCTCTTGTCCATTTGTTCATTCATTCATTAAAAACTGTATTTTTGAATTCTCATAGGTATTTTACTAGCTGTAGTGAAAAGGGAGTATTTTTTAAATAGCCAGAGTGTTCTGAGCTTTCTAAAGCGATGGGAGAGAGTGCGAGAGGCCTGGAGTGTGTACACCTGGTTTTAGTCCAGGCTCTGCCTCCAACATTCTGAGTACGAGCTGATTCTGGGCACACGTCTACAAGCCTGGTTCCTGCTTCAGAGGGCACATGGCTTTGCTCGCACTGAGGGGATCCTGACCACAGTGCTCAGAAAGGAGCATTCCTCAGTTGGTGCTCCAAGGGAGCTGCCAAGTTTCCTTTGCCACAATGTAATGGCTCAGCCGCAACCCTTTCAGATATTTAGACACATCCTTCCTAGAACGAAACTTGATGACATGAGAACACTGAAGACAATCTGGCCAACCAATGCCATCAAACATGAGACTGTTTCTGATTCTACATGGCAGAAGATTGATCATGCTTTTCCCAAAGTACAGAACACCCTGAAATTTTATGTGGTATTATCAATAATTAGTAAGAAGCCAAAATAAACTTTCAAAACAAATTTGAATCAACTAGAGGGAAAGTTGAATTATCTTTCCACTTTCTATACAGAAAATATTACAACTCTGTTGATAAGCTTCTGTCCCCATGAAATCTGGATCCTGCCCTGGCTATATCGATATTAAAGGAAAGGAACACATGGGAGATAAACATCAGTATGGTTAGGGAAGTCTTCCCCAAATGAACAGGATGGGGCCTGGGCATTAACAGGTGAGTAGAAATTCAGAAATTGCTAAGTGGATTCACAACTTAGGAAGCAACCCATCTTCAAAGGCATTCCATTACCAAATGATTGTCCTTAGAGAGTCATATTCAATTGACTAGTCTGGGGTCAATGGAGAAGGTGCCATAATCAACTGGCGATGCCAGTCACAAATCAGAGATAAGTGTAAGGGCCATGTGTGCCACCTACTTGCCTCACCTGCTCGGAGCTCTCAGAGACCTGCTTACAACATTATAATAAGAACATTTTGCCCCAATTCAAATTTTACATATTCTCGCATCCCATTACCTTCCTACGTTATGCCAATGCTGAGGTGTTCTCTTGTTCAATGCTGGTGCCAACGTGGGAGACGAAAATGAGAAAAGATGTGTTTTCAGGAGAGGGATCTCTCACTTTCTCCCCAAATCCCACCACCCTTCCGCTCCTCTGCTTCTCAGACAGCAGCATGTGCGTGCTTGAAGGTGAGGATGTGGAGGCTTCTGGGATGGTATCAACGCAGGCATACAGGCCAACATAGGGGCCTACAAAGGGAGGAAGAGAGGGCAGGATGCAGGGTGAAGAGGCAGTGCTCAATCTAGGAGAGCCTCTGCATGCATGTATTTCCCCCACTCGATCCCCTTTGATGGTGGCTCCTTTATTTTCCCATTTCTGGAAACAACTTTGAGGCCCTAAACAATAACTAAAGCATTTAATTTCACCAAAACTTTAATCCAAGGAGACAAAAAAGATAAGCCTGAAGTTCAGTTAAAGATGATATGTGGGAAGATGCAGATGAGAAGCCCGAGAGCGTCTGGTGTGGCTTTGAAGCTCTCAGGGGACAAAGGGCACGGAAAGGCCAAAGGTCTCCACGCCTGTGGGGTTGCTGCGCTCCATGTGCTGTAGCCATAGACACAATGATACGAATGAACGCTAACGTTCAGACCTACCAGATGCCAAGGATTGGGGTGCATTTTCTAGTGGTCAGAAACAATGTAACAAAAGAGAGTCTTCAGCATCGGGCAGACCGTGGTTTGAATCTGGTCTCCGTCACCGACCACCTGCAAGATCTGAGTTAAAATAATTCCTCTTTAACCCTCAGTTAGCTTATTCACAAGAAGATCTTGTGATAGTACCTACTTTTCATTGTCGCTTAGTAACTAGGGATACTGTGTGTAAAGCACCTGCCCCTTAGTAGGGCTTCTATAAACAGGGATCAGTGGTCTCGTGATTATGATGATCCCCGTGGACTCCTGGCGAAAGTCGGAGGAAACGGTTGTCAGCTGCCGGGGACAGTTAGACCAAAGAAGGTCCAAGGAGGTCAGAAACACAGGTTGTATTTGATGCATTAGTGGATCACTGTGGCTAACAGGACTAACGGTGGAGTCAGAAATGACAGATCATGGAGCTTCCTCTGCAATAGCAACAAAAATGTCCTTCCAGGGCCTCGGTGAGATGCCGCGTATCTAGTCCTAGGATGGACTTGGGGAAACGCGGGGAACCCAAGAGGTAGGCTTGGACAGACACTCTGCACACTCCCAGACAACTGCCTTCCACCCCCGTCTCCCAGCTCTAGGACCTGTAGTCATGGTGCCATGTGCACAGCTGGCAGTCAACCAGTAACATTCAGGAGGAAGTGCCCAAGGTACACCCAGCCTTGGGCTACACCCAGTAACTGCTACGGCACAAGGCCTGTCAAGGGGCCTGCAATTTGAATAGATCATCCTGAAACTCTTTAAGACCTACAGAAATGCGGCTCTCACGTACAAGAGTAGGTGATGTGATTCCTTGGGAGACGGGCCCCCATTTACCACTGTGGCCAGCTCTGTGGAAAGCTTCCACTTGGGGACCTGGGGGAGTGTCATGCTGATCTGAACTCTGTGTATTCGTTTCCTATGGCTGCTGGAACCCGGTACTGCAAACTAGAGGGCCTAAAGCAGCACACGTTTACGCTCTCCCAGTTCCCACCCTCCCTCCCTTGCAACTCTAAGCATTAATAGGAGGAAAAACATCCTCGAATGAGGATTAACCACAACAAAAATGCCTTCCTAGTAACCCAGAGACCTGAACATTTTTTTTTGAAGTTCTGCCTTTGAACAAACATATAAGGAAAGAACGATGGATTCTGAGCCGCAAAATCATTCCAAGAGAAACGGACAACTTTTTGGGTGACACCAGCTGAAATTTATTAAACTGATGAAAAAACGATTAGGAGCTGCCTGTTGGAGGCTGGCTTCAGGTCCCTTTAGTAAATACAAGAAGAGAGAGAGATGATATACTAGCGCTCTTCAGACCTTCCAGAGGCAGAAATTTCTCCTGATGGGACATGGGTCCCAGGCAGTAGTCCTCAATGGGGGCTATTTGCTCCCCAGGACACATTGGGCAATGTCTGGAGACCATTTTTATTGTCCAACCGGAATTTAATGAGTCGAGACCAGGAGTGCTGCTGAGCATCCTACAGTGCACAGGACAGCCCTCCACAGAGTCATCTGGCTCCAAGTGTCAGTGTGCTGAGGTCGGGGAGATGCTGCTCTAGGTGTCCTGACAGCTCTCCTCTCAGGCTTCCTCACGGAAACCCATGCTTTCAGGCAGCAAAAGATGGTACCTTTTAAATTTTTTGTTGTTGTTGTTTTTAATATATTTTATTGATTTTTTACAGAGAGGAAGAGAACGGAACAGAGAGTTGGAAACATTGATGGGAGAGAAACATCGATCAGCTGCCTCTTGCACACCCCCCACTGGGGATGTGCCCGCAACCAAGGCACATGCCCTTGACCGGAATCGAACCTGGGACCCTTCAGTCCCCAGGCTGACGCTCTATCCATTGAGCCAAACCGGTCAGGGCAAAAGATGGTACCTTTTAAACGGAGGGACTGAGAGCAATGATGTGATCAGGAGACCTGTGGGTGCTGACATGGACAGAGTTAAAGACTGATGGGTGGGCTCACCGAAGAGAAAATCACGCCTGTGGGCTTGCGGGCTCCATGTACACTCAGGCGAGCAGCTGTAGTCACACATCTACAGTAAACAGGCCAGATAGACAACCCCCAGTCTCCGCCCTCCCGAGGACCTTGGCGCCCTAAAATCCTGTTACCTTTTCCCAGCTCTTTTCCAGCATGTGGGCACTGGCGATCTTCACATCAGCGATGCCAGCCTGGCAAGGGAATGGTACCTGAGGATACATATAGTTTTGGGATGGAAACAGACTCTTTTATTTTTAATATATTTTATTGATTTTTTTACAGAGAGGAAAAGAGAGAGAGTGTGTCAGAAACATCGATGAGAGAGAAACACCGACCAGCTGCCTCCTGCACACTCCCCACTGGGGATGTGCCAACAACCAAGGTACATGCCCCTGACCGGAATCGAATCTGGGACCCTTGAGTCCGAAGACCAACACTCCAGTCAGGGCTGGAAATGGACTCTTTAACCAACCACTCTGACTGTCAAACCAAATCACACCCATCCTGAATTATCAGTACCATTTCATTGTTTAGTGAAAGTAAAACCTATTCCTTATAAACAGAAGCCCTATAATGTACTTCCCCGTGACCTTGTTTAATGAGAGATCCAAGAGGCTAGTATTTTCCCTTTAATATGTGACAAGAATGCACTGTGTATTAAACATAAAGATCTATCTACTTCCTGTCCAGATTGCCCACGGCTACCAGATGTTTAATTAAGAGAGTTTTAAATTGAATTTACTAAAGGTACAGAAGAAATAAAAATCTGATTTTACTCAACTCTGGTATATTCTCCCCCAACTTCTCATACTGAAATATAATTCCTCCCCCTTTTCTTGCCCACTTAATTAGTAGTGAATATGTAAAAAGTTTTAGGTAAAATACAAGTTGTTTTTTTTATTACGCTGTTGACTCCTACGGCTCTTCTAATTAGAGTTGGGTAACATTTCTAAGTTTGTCTTAATTTTTAACCCTTTAATTAAACTTGTCTGGAATTTAATTAATCTGTAATTAATTTTCCTACTTATTCTTCACGTGTAAAGCAAAGTAATTCATTTTTTTAAATGGGAGGATGGTTTCTATAAATTAAGATTAAAGCAGTTGTAGGGTTTGGGGTTTTGGCTTTGTTTTTAATTGAGTGATTTGACTGAGACCTCTTTCAGGACGTTTTTCTCCTGGCGCCCCACCTGGTCACTTCCTGGAGCGCTGGGAGAAATTTTGCTTTGGCCTCTGGAGAGCCTGTTTTTAAAGAAGTTTTCAGAATTAGAGAGAAAAAAAATGCTATGAATATACTTGGTCATATATTCAATTTGCCTGATAAAATCACAAGGCTACAATTCCCTCTGGGTAAAAAAAAAGGAATTAATTTTGAAGAGTGTTAATTTTTTTCTGGTCACTGAATAATGCGTAACAATGAGGATATTACTCTGACTGAACAAGGCTACTGGAGTCAGTGAAAGGAATTCTTGTGCCTAAGCCAACGCAAGGGGACTGGCCTGGCCATAATTACTGCAATTGCTGCTAAGAATTTCAGAAAACCAGGATGTGATCTGAAATAAGACTTAGTTTCCTATTAAACGTAACTGTTCCTTTCTTCTCTCGTCTTGCACATTCACCTAGGCTTGCCTATGTGCACCCACACATGTGCTTCTATTTGCACACAATTACTAAATCCCCATTCTCCAGACTGCTTTACTTGACTGATCCACGTCTACATTATGAGAAGTCTTATGAGACAAGTCTTTTCTCAAAATTGTATATGGGCTTGCCTTGACTTAGTCCTCTTGATACCAAGGTCCTGTTATTAAAAGTATTCCTGGCTATACCTTTCTGTTTACTCCTTCCTGTCAGTTTCACTGAATGCTTTCAAACTCAGCTCAGTCACGCCACCTCCTCTGGCAGTCTTCCGGAATGCTCCACTCCCAGTCGGAGGGAGCTGTCCTTCCTCCCAGCTCTCTGGTGACGTGTGTATTCCTTTATCACTATTGTAAAAGAGTGATTACTGAGGACACTCTCCCGGACTTCTGCTCTGGACTATGAGTTTCTTACAACCTGGTTTCTGGTATCTTTGTACAGCCAGTGCCCAGGACAGAGCCTGCTACAAGCTAGGCACTCAATACATGTTTCATAAAATACCCTTGACAAACTTAGTGATAGAATAAAAAATTACTCCTCAACTACATAGTACAGGAATGCATGACTCTCAAAAGTATGGAATTCACAGCAGTGTGTCACATTAGATAGATATTCCTGATAGGCAACATAGAAAGGAAACAAACAACAAGATTATATTGAACTAGAGGCCTGACCCATGAAATTCGTGCACAAGTAGGCCCTCACAGCCCCAGCTGCCATGGCCCTTGCTGCCCCGGCTTCATCCAGAGGTCATTCTGAAAGTCGTCTAAACGGTCGTTCTGTTGTTCAGCAGTTCGATCAATTTTCATATTACACTTTTATTATTATAAATATGCAAAGAGCCGCTAAAGCTCATCAACTTCTACTTCAGCTTAAAACTAATTTATTAATTTATCCAATAAATCTTTAGTTTGGGGCAAATATCCAGGCACTGAGTTAGTTTGCAGAGGATAAAGAGAGCACCAGGGGTGCCAAAATTGTACAGTTATAACAAAGTGAGATAAGAGCCCAATAAAGATAAGTATCAAATGTGATAACACAATGGTGAGGTCATAAGTTCTAGAGTCAGACTGTCCAAGTTTATGACCACCCTCACTGTTAGTTACTATCAATGTGACCCAGGCCAGGTATTTACCCTCCCTAAGCCTCAGGGTCCTTACATATAGAACAAAAATATAGTAAGTTCTACCTCATTATGTTCTTCTGATTATTAGCCTACCTAATCTTTGTAAAGTGCTTGCTCACCATCTTTCCCATGTTTTCCTATCATAGGAAATTGCATTAATTAGGTTATTATGTAATTCTTCAGTGTTGTTATACAAATACTAGAGGCCCGGTGCACCAGGTGGTGGTGGGGGAGGCGGGGGGAAGGGTGGGAGGGTCCCCTCAGCCCAGCCTGTGCCCTTTAGCAGTCCGGGAGCCCTCAGGGGGATGTCTGCCAAGGGGTCCTTAGCACTGCCATGGAGATGGGAGAGGCTCCTTACACTGCCACTGTACTTGCCAGCCATGAGCCCAGCTTCTGGCTGAGTGGTT
Source organism: Murina feae (assembly GCA_004026665.1). Taxonomy (NCBI): domain Eukaryota; kingdom Metazoa; phylum Chordata; class Mammalia; order Chiroptera; family Vespertilionidae; genus Murina; species Murina feae. Next base: position 10,467 of record PVJC01010824.1, on the reverse strand, counting down.
CTTCCCCTTTGGGAGCACACCAGGGGGCATCTCCTGCATTGAGCATCTGCCCCCTGGTGGTCAGTGTACATCACAGCAACCAGTCATTCCACCATTTTGTCAATTTGCATATTAACCTTTTATTATATAAGACTAGAGACCTGGTGCATGAAATTCATGCATGGGGGTGTGTGTCCCTCAGCCAAGCCTGCAACCTCTCCAATCTGGGATCCCTAGAGGGATGTCTGACTGCCTGTTTAGACCTGATCCCAGTGGTTCTGCTCTCTTGCCAGCCCAATTGCCCCTAACTGTTCTCCCCTGTTGGCCTGGGTCCCCCCCAACTTCCCTCCCCTGCATGCCTGGGTCCCCCACAACTGTCCTCCCTTGCAGGACTAGTCCCTCCCAACTGCCCTCCCCTGCTGGCCTGATTGCCCACAACTGCCCTCCCCTGCTGGCCATCTTATATCCACATGGGGGCGGCCATCTTGTGTGTTGGAGTGATGGTCAATTTGCATATTACCTCTTTATTAGATAGGATTAGCAAATACTCCATATATATTCTTTTTTTGAAAACTTTTATTTTTTTATTTTATAGTTTACATTCAATATTATTTTTTTATTAGAATTAGGCATATAACCTGGTGGTTAAACAATCATGTACTTTCCAAAGTGTTCCCCCTGATATTTCTATACATAGTTATTGCAATACTATTGACTATATTCCCTATGCTGTACTTTACTTCCCCATGACTACTTTGTAATCACCAATTTGTACTTTTCAATTCCTTTACCTCTTTCCACCAGTCCCCCAACACTCCTTTGCTCTGGCAACCATCAGTTTGTTCTCTCTGTCTATGAGTCTGTTTAAATTTTATTTGTTCACTTATTTTGTCCTTTAAATTCCATATATTAGTGAAATCATATCTTATATGTCTTTCTCTGTCTGACCTAATTAACTTAGCATAGTACCTTCTAGGTCCATCCATGCTATCGCAAATGGTAAGATCTCATTTTTTTCATATATATTCATATGTTTCCCATTTATTAAACAAAAGCAAACATAGTATACTCATATACTGAATCTTTTTTTCCCATTTAACAGTGTATTGGAGGTGATACCATGTGGTACATAAAAAAATTTTCTGCCCTTTCCATCTCTCCATCCCCTCCTTGCTTAGTAATGGCAAGGACAGAAAAAGCAAAACAATGAGCTAACTGCCTAGGTTGTTTCAAATGTACGGTAGACAGTGTCTACCATTTCCCCCATCTAGGGTCTTGATTTCTGAGGTTTACTTCTAAACACAAATACACGAATGGATTATGAGAGACATTAATTGCCACATAATTTTAAAATATATTTTTATTGATCTTAGAGAGGAAGGGAGGGATAGAAACATCAATGATAAGAGAGAATTATCAATTAGCTGCCTCCTGCACACCCCACACTGAGGACCAAGCCTACCATCTGGGAATTGAACTGTGACCTCCTGGCCGATAGGTCGATGCTCAACTACTAAACCTCGCCAGCTGGGCACCACATATTTTATTAGTTTCCACTGACTCTGAAACCATAAACAGTGGGGAAAACACAGGTGTGTGGTACCAGAAAGCTTTCGCCAGCCCGGGATGAAGTTAATCCTGTATATACATGAAACATTTTCTTCTCCTTCATGACTTCATTCTTTGTTTACAGCACAGACTCATCCCAAAATCATCCCCAGACTTTCAAAAAAATGCTAACTAGTGCAAGGTCCCTATTACTGTTTATTTTATTTGCATTTTGGTTTTCTTATTATGCTATAATTACTATAACGTGATGATCCTATTGCCAGGTCAACCAAGATTGGATAATGGACAATGAAACTTGAATAGTTCAATTTCCTCTCCTTGTTTTTCCTTCCTCTCCATAAGGCTGCTCTCTCTCATGTTCTGGCTGACCTTCAGTTTCTCTTGAAATTATAGAATATATTGCTTCCATTGCTACCAGCTAAACTTGAACTCTTTCTCTTCCTCTTAGCCAGAATATTACTGATCCTTTTCACTCAACTAAGTATAGACTCAATGAAGCAAATAGACATAGAGAGAATGCAATGTGAGGTGTTTAAAGAACAACAAGTTGTTTGAATCTACAGGGACCCAGAGCAAAGAAGGGGAAGTATTAGATGTGAAGAAGGTGGGATAGGATGCTAACAGGTTTAGATTTTATGATCTCTGTGATGGAAAGCTGCTGAATAATTTTAAGGAGTGTAATGACATGGCTTCAGAGATTGAGGAGATACTGGAGAGTAGACAACCAGTGGGCAGTTACTGAAAGCCTTAAGAATTGATGAGAACCTAAACTAAGGGAGTGGCAGTAAGAATGGAAATGAAGGAAAGTGGACATGCTGCATTAGCTGTGGCTGGGGAGGAAAATCGTCAGTTAACATCAACATTGAAATCCTGGAGTGGCTGACACTGTAGAGACTCTATTTGATGAGGTTATATGCTTGTGGGAACTCCAGGTGGAGATGTCCGGAAGGTACTAGGCCTGGGGTTTAGAAGAGAGGTGAGAATTGCAAACATGCATTTAAGTCATTATCATTATATAGGTGATAGCTGTAACTTTGGGGTTCAATGAGACAATGCAAGGAAAGAGAATAGAGTGAGAAGAGGGTGCCCAGAATGAATCTCTGGGAGTTAAGATGGAGAGAAAGAAATCAGCCCGTGAAGGAGACCCACAAGCAGAAACCAGCGCTGAGAGGAAAATCACTTAACACAGAGAGGCTGGTGTTGGGAAGGATTCATCTCTTAAAGCAGTTTCAAAAAAGAAAGTTTTCCTAACAGTATCCAATGCCTCACAGAAGTCACGTAAAATGTCTGTATAGCAAATAAATATTTTTTTGTGAATGAATAATGAACCAAATAATTTTTATTGATTTGAGAGAGAAAGGAAAGGAGTGAGAGAAGGAAGCATTGATTCGTTGTTCCACTTACGTATGCATTCAGTAGTTGATTCTTATGTGTGCCCTGACGGGGGATTGAACCCACAACCTCAGTGTGTTGGAATGATGCTCTAACCAACTGAGCTACCAGGCCAGGACAATTAATATTTTTAATATATCTAGTTAAATAAATCTATTATTAAAATTGATGTTACCTGTTTCTTTTACCTTTATAATGCAGCCACTAGAAAATTAGAAAAGTACATATGTGTTTCACAGAATAGTTCCATCAGATAGCTTTGATACAGACTTAAATAGCAAACAGCATTATTAAGAAAAAATATGGTTACTATATAATGATTAAAGGTGCAATTCATGAAGAACAGATAGCATAACTAAATATGTAGTGTATAATAAAATGTCCACTGAAAAGGAATAAAATTTGATAGAATTACAGGTACAAATTGATAAATCCAACTGTTTGTATGAGAAATTTCAACACATTTGTCTCAACTATGTATAGAAGTGGCTGTCAAAAACTCAACAGTGAGCCCTAACCGGTTTGGCTCAGTGGATAAAGCGTTGGCCTGCGGACTCAAGGGTCCCGGGTTCGATTCTGTCAAGGGCATGTACCTTGTTTGCAGGCACATCAACAGTGGGGAGTGTGCAGGAGGCAGCTGATCGATATTTCTCTCATCAATGTTTCTAACTCTCTATCCCTCTCTCTTCTTCTCTGTGAAAAATCAATAAAATATATTTTTTAAAAAATTCAACAGTGATAAAGAGTCTAAATGACACAATTAATGAGGCTGAATTTAATGACTGTATATATAATTCTATATAGAAGATTAGAGAATACCCAGTCTCTACTAATTCACATGAAACATTTATAAAAATCAATCCTGTATTAAGCCAGAAAGCAAAAACCAACAAAATTAATGATGAAGTACCATAAAAAATAGGTTTTCTGTTTTAAGTTTAAAAATTAATTTAAAAATAATAAATGAATTTTTAAAACACACTTATAAATAATTCTGGTTAAAGAAAAAAATATCATACTGAACATTTGAAAATAAAAGCTAGAACACTGCAGGGGTTTCTGCTTGGGAGGTTGGAGTAACATTTACTGAATTTATCCTCTCACCTGACACAACCAAAAAAATAATAAAACTGATAAAATATATGAAACAGTTTTCAAAACGTTGAACATCAGGAAACTTAAAACAGTGAACCTTGAGAGTTGGGAATCCAGTGGGGCCATTGATTGTCTCCGTTTGCTGTCTTGAGAGTTTCTAGTCTGTGGTGTAGGCAGGGGAGACCCAGACTGAGGCCATTAGGCTCCCTGAGTTGAAGAGAGAAAGCTGAAAGTCCAGAGAGAGAGACCAACATGGCTAGCATTCACAGAATCAAGTTCTGGGAAGGAGAGAGATGTACAGAGTACCCTAGAAATCTGCAGAAGGTCTCCATCAAGGATTCTTGAGAGCACTGACCAGCACTTGTGTATAAGGAAACTATAGGAGGATAAGAAGGGAACCATTGTGATGGTTAATTTTATGTGTCCACTTGACGGGGCCACTGGAGTGACCAGCTACTTGGTCAAACATTGTTCTGGATATGTCTGTGAGGGTGTTTCTGGGTGAGATTAACATTTGAATTGGTAGACTGAGCAAAAAAGATGTCCCTCCCTAATGGCCACGCCATCGCAAAATCATTTGAAGGCCTGAGTAGAAAAAGGCTGGACTTCCCCACATGATGGGGAGTTCCTCTCCTCAGATTGCCTTTGAAGCTGAGACCTTGGTCTTCTCCTAACTTTGGACTTAAACTTAAATGTGGCCTCTTATTGGGTTTCCACCCACCTGCATTCCGATTGGAACTTACACCATCCACCTCCTGGTCTCCAGCTTGCTGACTACAGGCCTTGAAACTTCTCAGCCTCTATCATCACATGAGACAATCTTACCTAATAAAAGAGTAATATTGAAATTGACCATTTCTATGGGACGCCTAAGCCACGCTCACCAGCCAATCAGAGCGGCTGTATGCAAATTAACCCAGCCAAGATGGAGGCCAGCAGTCACGGAGCTAGAGTAAATAGGAGGCTTCCATTGCACCAGGAGTAAACTGTCTGCCTAGGCTGGATAGGCCTCTCTCTGCTCCAGGCAACATAGTTGCAATTATAGAATCCATGGAGCTGAACCAAACAGGAGGCTTCTGTTTGCACCAGCAATGAAGGAAACTGCCTGCCTAGGCCAGCTGGGCATCTGCTAAGGCAACATTCTTTTAATTATAGAAGCCACAGAGCTGAAGCCAACAGGAGGCTTCATTACCTGCCTAGGCCTGGGCTTAAAGCAACAGTGTATCAATTATAGAAGATAAATAAACCCCAGAAACCTGCTTCCAGCCAGCCTTGCTGGGACATAGGGTCAATGGGAGCTGTGGGCAGCCTGAAAGCCTGAAAATGCCTCTCAACCCCTCACCCAGGCTGGCCACACCACAATGGGGTGAGGGTCCACACTGGGGGGCTTGGCCAGCCTGCAAACAGTCATCAGCCTCTCACCCAGGCTGGCCAGACATGCCAGCAGGTGGACATCCCCTGAGGGGTCCCAGACTGTGAGAGGGCACAGGCCAGGCTGAGGGACACCCCGAGTGCACAAATTTTTGTGCACCGGGCCCCTAGTGCTTTATAACGGTACAATTATGTAATACTAGGGGCCCGGTGCATGAAATTCATGCACTGAGGGGAGGGGAATTCCTCAGCCCAGCCTGCCCCCTCTCACAGTGTGAGACCCCTCAGTGGATGTCCTACTGATAGCCCTAGTCTGGCAGGCACTGTGTGTGTGTGTGTGTGTTTGTGTGTCCCCTGGGGGTCTGCCCCCAGCTGCACTGCGGAGGCTCAGAGCAGGCGCCTTGTGTGTGCATGTGAGTGAGTGTGTGTGTCCCCGCTGGGGGCCTGCCCCTAGCCGCATCTGAGGCTCGGAGCAGTGCACACCATGGAGGCTTGGAGCAGGTACCCCTCTGTGTTGATCTCTCAGGCTCCTGGCCCACCTGCATGTTGTTCCCTCCCATGAGCTGTGGCCAGGGCTGGGTGCTGCCTGCCACCAAGCTTGCCTGCTTCCCGATCTCACCACCAGTGACCCGGAAGCAGACTAAAACTGGCTCTCCATCATCCCCGAGGGGTCCCAGATTATGAGAGCATGTAGGCCAGGCCACGGGATCCCAGCCTGGCCCCCCTTGCCTGCTCCTCAATCTCACCCCTGCCACTGGGAAGCAGGATCTTGCCCCAGCTACCACAAAGCAGCCAGGCCCTGCTTGCACACTGCCCCACGGCCAGGCCAGCCTTACTTCCTCTGTGATCTCGCCCAGGCTACCAGGAAGCAGCCAGGCCCCACCTGCATGCTTCCCCAGGCCAGGCCGGCCCTACCTGCTCTGCGATCTCATCCAGCCTGTGAGCTGCCCTGCAGCTGGGCCGGCCCTGCTTATTCTGCGATCTTGCCCTTGTGAACAAGGAGCAACCAGGCCCTGCCTGTGCACTGCCCTGTGGCTGGGAAGTCCCTGCCTGCTCCTTGATCTCGCCCAGGCTACTGTGAAGCAGCCAGGCCCCCCCTGTGCACTGCCCTGCAGCCAGGCCAGCCTGGCTTGCTCCATGATCTCATCCTGGTGAACGGGAAGCAGCCAGAACTGCCTGCACGCTGTCCTGAAGCCCTGCTTGCTCCGTGATCTCGCCCTGGTGAACGGGAAACAACCAGGCCCCACCTGCGTGCTGACCCGCGCCGAGCCTGCCTCGCCTACTCTCCCATGGCGACAGTGACCCCGGAGCAGGCCCTTCTGGGGGCTGCCTGCTGGCGGTGCTTGCCTGCTCCAGGGCAGCAAGACCTGCTCACGGGTTGCCAAGGCAATGCCTGCTGAGCTCACGTTGCCAGGGTGATGCTGCCAGCGTCCTGCCCCATCACTATGGGTGCCGCCATCTTTGTCTCGGAGTAATGGTTAATTTGCATATTACTCTTTTATTAGATAGGATAATAATATAATTAAGCAATACAATGATAATTATAATTCCTTATAGAAATATTACATATAATATGACATGTGTATTTTATTAGTCTGTTATTATTATATTATTTTGTACACTATATTATTGTTTTGCATAATAATACATATATGCATTATATTGGTTCTAATTCTCTGGAGAACCCTGACACAATCACCCAAAAAGGATTATTAAAGGGAATAGTACCTGTTGCTCATTCAGGACTGGGAATAGTGTCTGCTTCCAGCTTCCAACTAGAAAACCTAGTAATTTCTGAGATAAGAGGAAGAGTATTCAAAAGGGCTTGCCTCAGAAATGGAAAATAATTAGTCCTTGACTAAACACAGCTCTGGTCCTGCCCAATAAATTATGAAAGCAGGACTAGAAAGGACCGGACTGTTTCCAATGAAGTTACCTGCATCTCAGAATAAATCTCAGAACTTTTTATAGGAATAGAAAATCATTCAGCCCACAAAAAGGTAAAATTTATAATGTCTGACACAGCAAAAAAAAATTGCCAGGCATGCAAAGAAGCAGGAAAATACAAGCAATATTGAAGAAAATAACTCAACTGGAAATGAAGTAGAGCTGACACAGATGTTAGAATTAGCAGACAATCACACATAAACAGTTATTTTCACTGTAATCAATATGTTCTAAAATTAAAATAGTATGTAACAAAGCTTATAGGATACAGCAATAGTGTTATGAGTATCATTTTAGATATTAATACTTGTGTTAGGAAAGACCAGGTGCCTAAAAGTTAATGCATCAGAAGAAAGAGATAATACAAATAAGAGCAGAATCAATAACTATAAAAAGAAGATATAAGAAAGAATGTTAACAAACCAAACATCAGTTCTTAAAAAACACACACACAACAAACAAAATGACAAATCTCTGAGAAGATTATACTAGAGAGAAAAAAGAGAGATACTACAAATAAGGAGTATTAGTAATTAATTAAAACCAGTCTATAGAAATGCTGGAGATGTAAAATGTCATGGGAACACCATTATTCTCTGTACGCCAAGAACTTGGAAAATTGGACCCAATGTACAAATTCCTGGACAAGTATAACTTCATACTCAAATCCTGGCAGAGGATCCACTTCCACACTCACTCACTGAACTAGTTCAGTACTGACCCTTGAAGGGGGGAGAAGATAAGGGAAGAGCAAATTTGACAAAATGATAATAATTGGTGCCTCTGGGTGAAGGGTATATGAGTTTTATTGTTAATACTCTCAACTTTTTTAGCTTTACATTTTTAAAATAAAAAGTTGAAGGGAACTATACATGCACACATACACATTCCTTAAGTTGTACAGGTAAGAGACAAAATTAAAAATGCAAGCAAAAGTGCTGATTCAGGATGGCAGTTAGCTGAGGTCGGGTAGTGGCAGAATGCGATGATGCAAAGAAGATCATACACGCATGCTTTTGCTATGGTTCCACTTTTAATGTTGGGGTGTGGCTCCATGGTACTTATTACATTATTACTATAACTTAATAATTACATGAATAAAGATGGCCATAAATGCACTGATTATGAGAATGTGTCAAGAAACAAGGACAATGCTAATCTACTTCTGTGTTCTTAAGGCATCAGCAACCTACTCCCACAAAAACACCAAAAATGACTATATATCTTGAGTGGAAAATGCTACTGATGGGAGAAAAGCTGGACCAACAGTTATTTGAGAATGGGCTCTAAATTTTTTTATCCCTTTCATCTGGAGCTTAAAATTGTGTTGTTCCAAGAATAATGAACAACTATTTTAAGTGCTCTACTATTGGTCAATGATTCAATCTTGTTTAATCACATTCTTATTTCAAGCAAATGTTACACTTCTCTTCTTTAAGGAGACACCAATGGGAATGAAATTATCATTAAGATACATAGTATAAGAGGACTAAATATACAACTCCTATTTACTAAAACTGGTGTTAATAATATTTCCAAAAATTTATCATCTTAATAGAATGACATTTGTTTTATTGCATACTAGAGGCCCGGTGCATGAAAATTCGTGCACTCAGGGTCCTTCATCCCAGCCTGCACCCTCTCACAGTCCTGGAGCCCTTAGGGAACGTCTGACTGACAGCTTCGTGGGGAGCAGGCCTACGCCACAGTCTGGCTTTGCTCTATGGGAGGCCACAGGGTGGGCTGATCAGAGGTTGGTGCCAGTTGGCAAGCAGCTGCCCCTTCCACCCCCCCGTCCACCCCAATCGCCCCTCTGCTGCCACTGGCTGCTGCCACTGGCCACTGCCACTCCTGATTGCTGTCCCCTCCCTTTGCCTTCTGGCACACGCCTTGGCTGGCCTGGCACTGCCTGCTTGTCAGCCCCGCCCCCTGTTGACCAGTTGTCCTGCTGGTCGGTCAATTTGCATATTATGCTTTTATTATATAGGATAAGTAGAATGTTGCACAGTGGTAGAGAAGCTGGGCTTTGGAGTCAGAAAATCCTAAATTTAAGTCTCCTTTCTGCCTCTTACTAACTGTCTGACATGGGGCTAATTATTCAAGCTATCTAGATCTCAGTTTCCCCATATGAAGCTGAATCTTCACAAATAGCATTGCAGCATCTTTAAAGATAACCTATTTAAAATGCTTAGCACAGTTCATGGTGTAACTCTGAATGTTATACAAAGTAATAGTAGCTATTATTGCCATACTGAAACATTTAAACTGATTTACTTTATCTATTTATTTACACACACAATCACACACAAATAATTTCCTACATATCGACAGAGTTACACTGTTTATTATCAAAAGCTTAAATAAAGCAAATACACAAAGCTCAGGAAATGGGGGAAATGTAAACATTTAATCTCCTTAACATTCTCCTTAACATTCTCTTCGTTTCTCATTAGATGATCTGTAAAGATTATCTAATATATTAGGTCCATCAACTCTAATATATTATTATTCTATAAATGCTATGATTATTGCCTTTACGAGTGTTTAGAAGTTATTTTAACAAGTTAAGGTAATTGAGAATTATTCTGTCTAAAGGTCGAATATATAGTGATCTTTGCATTGTGAAGGCTTGAAAGTGTTAAGCCAAATGGCAGTATCTTAAAATTGTAGGTAAAAATGTTAGCTGCAGCATATTTTTTCTTTGGTATGTGGATATTGTAAAGACAACATAAAACTAGTTGGATGATAATATTTTTAAATTGACCACGCATCCCATCACACTATGAGAACAATTCTGTGCTACTTTCCTTTTATTGTAATTCATGCTTTTCTAACCCTACAATCACAGTGTATGTGTCTGGGTGTGTATTTGACTAAAGGAAAAATCAAAATTAGCTATTTAACCATTTCCCTCCTAGACATCTAAGCTGCCTCTAAATTATTATTACCAAAAATGTTGCAATAATTTTTTCAAGTATATAACTTTTATGCATATAGAATTATGTCCTTGGGATAAAATAATATTAGAATGTATATTAAATGTTAAAATAACAACCAGTATAGGCATGATAGCTCTTTATTGCTCTATTGTTTTTCAAAAGAATGTATGTGTGT
>PVJC01010823.1:0-42858 GCA_004026665.1 Murina feae | reverse complement strand
TGATTTTTTACAGAGAGGAAGAGAGAGGGATAGACAGTTAGAAACATCGATGAAAGAGAAACATCAATCAGCTGCCTCCTGCACACTCCCTACTGGGGATATGCCTGCAACCAAGGTACATGCCCTTGACCAGAATCGAACCTGGGACCTTTCAGTCCGCAGGCTGACGCTCTATCCACTGAGCCAAACTGGTTAGGGCTAAAAAATAAATTGAGAGTAAAAGTTGGCAGCTGGTAATTGGTTTTATGCCATTTGAGACAAAAAGCACTTAAAAGGGTAAAAGGTCCCATTAGATAATAAAATTCATTATTCAATTCCCATAAATCCAGATTATCTTACTTTGCCCTTATTATGTTCACTATATCAAATGAATATAAGATACCTCCCCTGATCTTGAGAACTTCAACAGTGGAGTAATATCTTTTATGAGAATCTTAAGTTTTTTGCCAACATGATGAATAGCTAGCACTATATCTATAAATAAGTTGCAGGAAACAAGTTTTTAAGAGTCTGACTTGCTTAGTCTAGGCCAGTCTGTCTCGCCCCCCCCCCCCCCAGGTAAAATCTTAACTAATAAAAGCGTAATATTAAAATTAACCGTTTCTTTGGGATGCCTAAGCCATGCCCACCAGCCAATCAGAGCAACTGTATGCAAATTAGCCTAGCCAAGATGGTGGAGGCCGCAGCCCAGGTGTGCGGCTTCTCTGGGTCTGCGGCCTCTGCCATCTTGGGAGCCTCCGTCCTGGGAAGGCATCCGGCGCCCTGAGCCGGCTGATGCCTTCCCAGGCAGGAGCCTCTGGGGGCGGGACCAGCCGGCCGGCCCCGGAGGCTCCCTCCTAGGAGGCCATCGAGTGGCCACCGTCACCCCATCGCCTCCCAGGTGGAAGCCTCGGGGTGGGACTAGCTGCCGGCCCTGGGAGGCCATCAGGTAGCCAGGGGCACAGGTAGGGAGGCCTGAAACCTCCCTGCATGTGCCACGGCCACCCAATCCCTGCATGTGCCACAGCCACCCATTCCCAGGCAGATGGCCCAGAGGGTCAGTGGGAGCTGTGGCCAGGCTGAAAACTTCCCTCATCCCCTCAACCCAGGCTTGCCACACCCCCTGGGGTGAGGGTCCCCACTGGGGAGCTTGGCCAGCCTGCAAACAGACATTGGCCCCTCACCCAGGCTGGCCAGGCACACCAGCAGGTAGACATCCCCAGAGGGGTCCCAGACTGCTAGAGGGCACAGGTCAGGCTGAGGTCCCTCCCCTGCTCCCCCCCCCCCCCAGTGCACAAATTTTTGTGCACCGGGCTTCTAGTATAATATATTTATTAATTAGCTGTTTTTTAAAAAATAATATGTGTTTTTATTGATTTTTGAAGAGAGAGGAAAGGAGAGGGAGAGAGGGATAGAAACATCAATGAGAGAGAAGCAGAAACATCAACATTGATTGGCTGCTTCCTGCATGCTTCTTGCTGGGGAGGGGCATTGAGCCCCAAACCTGGCATGTGCCCTGACCAGGAATTGAACTGGTGACCTCCTAGTGCATAGACTGACACTCAACCACTGAACCATACTGGCCAGACAAACTGCTTTTTTAAAAAAATTATCTTTATTGTTGAAAGAATACATAACCCTTTTTAACCCCACATTGACCTCCCTTCCCCTCTCCCACTTCCTCCCCAGGCCTTCACCACACTATTGTCTGTGTCATGGGTTATGCATATCTATATATATAAAAGGCTAATATGGTAAGTGTCCCTCTTACTATCTGACCAGTTGCTATAATACACACTGACCACCAGGGGGCAGATGCTCAATGCAGGAGCTACCGAGCTGCAATGACTTGGCAGCGGCAGTTCTCGGGTGACCCACCCCAAAACCAAAGAGGAGGGAGCCCAATTCTTTGCCAGGTCATGTGATTCCATCTTCGGCCGTGGGTTATGTTGTTGCTGGGGCACCGTCGGCCCCAAATCTGGTTTACTGCACACTTGTGTTTGTGTTCCACACCCTGTACGACAGCAACTTTGCAGAGTGCCCTCTTGCACGCTGGGATCCCTTGGGGGATATTGGAGAGCTGGTTTTGGCCCAATCCCTACAGGCCAGGCAGAGGGACCCCACCTGCCGGAGAGACCCCCACTTACTCTGTAAACACTGGGGAGGTACCGTGGGAGGTTGGCTCCAGGGCGTGTCCAGTCCCACTCTGCAGGACACCTAATTAATTTCCTTTCATTGTGTACGAATCCATGCACTAGGTCACTAGTATGCATATAAGTTCTTTGGTTAATCTTTTCCCACTCCCCCAACTCCCCCTTTGGTTTGTCAGTCTGTTGTATGCTTCCATGTCTCTGGATCCATTTTGTTTGTCAGTTTATTTTGTTCATTAGATTCCACATAATAGTGAGATCATGTGATATTTGTTTTTCTCTGACTGGCTTATTTTGCTTAGCATAATAATCTCCAGGTCCTTCCATGTTGTCTCAAAGGGAATAGTTCCTTCTTTTTACAACTTCATAGTATTCCATTGCATAAATGTATCATAGCTTTTTTATCCACTCATCTACTGATGGGTACTTAGGCTGTAAAGTGTGACTTTCAGATTAGCAGCATTATTGTCACTCGGGAATTTGTGAAAAGGCAAATTTGTAGGCCCTAACCCAGGGCTACTGAGTCTGAAACTCTGGGGATGAGGAGGGTAGCAATCTATGCTTTAACAGATTCTGTGATTCTTAAATAATTTTCTTTTTTTAGAGAGAAAGTGGAAAAGACAGAGAAAGAGAGAGAAACATCGATGTGAGACACATCGATTGGTTGCCTCCTGCATGGCATCAAGACTGCAACTCCTGCATTCGAGGTATGTGCCCTTGACCAGAATGGAACCCAGGACCATTTAGCCCATGGGCCGATGCTCTATCCACTGAGCCAAACCAACTAGGGCAATAGACTCTGTGCTTCTGATGCATGCTCAGGTGTGGCTGATAACCACTGCTCCCATCTAGACCTCAATAATCACAGTGTAGCCCATCAGCATCCTCTGGGAGTTTGTGAGTAATGAGAGAGTGTTGGGCCCCATTCCAGACCTACTAAATCAGTGTGTGGCCTTTAATAGGATTCCCAGGTATGCACCTTACATTTGTAAAGCCCAGCTCAAGACAGATGGTACCTTAAACAGCATTGATCCAGGCCCTGGCTGGTGTGGCTTCGTTGGTTCATTGTCATCCTATGCACTGAAAGGTTGCCGGTTCAATTCCTAGTCAGAGCACATGCCCAGGTTGAGGGTCCAGTACCCGGTAGGGGTGCATACAGGAGGCAACCAACCAGTTTCTTTTCTCTCTCTCTCTCTCTCTCTCTCTCTCACCCCCCCAATAATATAAAAAGAGCATTCAGCCATGCCTAGTCTATGACTCCTTCTATTCCAGTCATCATATCATCAAAGCCCCCTTGACGAATTCCACTTCTCTATGCACTCGTGTGATACTATTATGAACGAGCATTTTGCAAACTTGGACGACACCAAAATGTCTTGCAGAGCAGGATCAGTTCCTATCCACAAAGACTGAGGGTGGTGCCACTTGAAATGTAATGTTTGCCAATAGCCAACAGGTTGCTATTAAAATTGTCAGGAGATTTCCCCTTAAGATACAATTAAAAAATTTTTTTTGGTCTGAAGCAACGCTAATAAAATTTCCAACGTAAATAGATCAAACAGACTTACAAAATAATGAGTGATGGGAAAATTTGGGATTTCTCAGCCAGGAACTGTTTTGACATTAGCAAGGGCCAGTAGAGCCAATCGAATGGGTTGGTAAGTGCCTGCTGCCCCCCTGCCACCCTGGCTGCCCAGCTGTTCCTTCAGTCTCGCTGGGACTCCCATGGCCCCAGCACTCAATAATCAAAGTATTCTTTCCTGGTACATCTGGAGCCCCCAGAGCCGTAAATAATGTGGTTTGCATCTCTTCTGATTCATTGGTGCTCCTGTTCTACTACTTGTTATATACATCCAATCCTCACTATGGGCAGATTCTGCCTCCTTTCTGGCCTCATATATATAATGTTTCCTGTGAGCGTAAAAAGATTGTATATTTTGAAATGTTTGTTTGCAGTATTCTATATATGTCTAATGTCTACTAATCCTCATTAGATCAAGTGTCTTAACTGTTTATTCAAATCTCCTATGTTCGTACTAATTTTTGTCTCCTTGATTTATCAACTACTGAGAGAAACGTATTAAAATGTGTCATAATAGTAGACTTTTTTTTCTCTTTTGTTTTCTGTCAATTTTGTTAATACATTTTAAAAACGATTTTATTAGATAGATTTTAGAGTCACTTTCCCTCTGGAGTATTCAACTCTTTGTAATATGTAGTGACCATCTTTATTTTCATTTTATATTTATTTTTGTGTAAAATCTACTTTGTACATGTTGCTCTCTCTGGTGGGAACACTGTTTTCATACCTTCCTTTTACCTTATGATTCCTGATAATCCTTCAAGTTGAAGCTATCTGTCATTTCCTCATGGAAGATTTCTTGACACCCCAGAGTAAGTCAGTCTCCTGTCTAAGTGGATGATTCTGCGTACTCATTGTCTCTTTTTAGTTATTTCATAGTTTGTGATTTTATATTTTTAAGTGATTATTTGACTTCACATCTGTGTCCCTCAATTGACTGTAAGACCTATAGTGGCAGTATAAGTGTTAGTAGTTGTTTACTACTTTGTCTCTAGCACCCAGAACAGTCTTGGAAATTAATACATTTTCAACAAGTATTTGATGAATAAATAAATATTGTGAAAGCTAGATTGCGAAGACGGTGCATTAATTTGTTAGGGCTGCCATAACAAAATACCACCAACTGGGTGGCCTAAATAACAAAAATGTATTGTCTCACAATTCTGAGGCTAGAAGTCCAAAATCAAGGTGTCAGGAGGGTCAGTTTCTTCTGAGGGCTGTGAGGGAAAAATCTGCTCTAGGCCTCTTATCTGGGATTGTGGATGACTTTCTTCTCCTTATGTACTTCACTATGCAGATTTCCCCTTTTCATAAGGACACCAGTCAGATGGTATTAGGCCCCATCCAAATGACCTAATTTTAACGTAATTACCTCCGCAAAAACCCTGTCTCCTAATAAGGTCACATCCTGAGGCACTGGGGGTTAGGATTCCAACACATGAATTTCTTTGGAGGGAAGAGAGGCACAATTCCACCCATAAGACATAGTTATAGACTATTCCTTTATAGTGGCCACTGCAGTTTGAGAGGATGTCAAGTTCCTGATGGTGTGTGTATATGCTGATACATTTTCTTTTCTTTTTTAATAATATATTTCTACTGATTTTGATAAAGAGTGAGGAAGGGAGAAGGAGAGAGAAACATTGATGTGAGAGCAAAACATTGATCAATTGATTGGCTGTTCCTGCCCTGGGGATTGAGCCTGCAACGCTACATGTGCCCTGACTGGGAATCAAACTGGCAACCTTTCAGTGTGCTTGTCAATGCCCAATCAACTGAGCCACACTGGCCAGGGCTGGGGGATACATTTTAAAGGAACAACAGCAGGGGAGGCACCCAATGAGCAAGTGATAGATACAGAACATAAACTCTTTCACCTAAAGAGGCTTGCTTCTTTCTGTACTTGGGTGTTTAATTTTTGCTTTTGTGGGATAACGTAACACTTGAACACATGGGATTAAAAAAAATGAAATATCAAGCTAGGGAAGTGTTTTCCAGTTTCTTACATAATCTATGAACAAAAGATGTCATAGTAGAACATGCTTGGGAAACACTTCGGGTACCCATTATCCTCTTGGAGTGTTACAAGGCACGGCGACATGTGAAAGGCTCTGATAATCCTGTCATAACATGGCGTGGTTAATTTTATTAAATTTAATATTTCTTAAACTGACTTTAAACAGGAATCTCCTCAATTTTGCCTATAATTTACTAGTGTACTGTATCATTTTATCAACGAGGTGTGGGAAATGCTGGCCTGTGGTTGCTTCTGTGGGTGAGAGGGAGACAGTAACCTTAGTGACTTTCTTTCTGTCTTCTCCTTACAACAGGGTAACACCACCCCGACCCCATTCCTCTTTACATTTCATGAAGGTTTTGATTGAATGGCAAAGGCCTTGGCTGGGGTTCACAGTGTTGGCTGCTGTCACAAAGAGGAGAAGGCGGTTGTAATTATTGGTGTAAGTTTGTTTACAAGGAGCCTTTGAGGAAATTTGCAAAGAAACCATCCTTTATCCCACTTCTCTCAGAAACTCCACGAGCCAAACAGAGATCTTTTCTGGGTGTCCAAGTGCCTCATTGATGATTTGAGCAGCAGTCACGCATTTGAGAGTTTTGCAAGCTCTTCTTTGTTAGGATCCCAGTTTTAAGAGTATCAGCAGTATAAAAACATCGCTCCTGGGGAGGAGGTGGATTGTAAAATGACAGATGAGAGAATAAAAATCATAAGGGTGTGAATTTCCTTATAGGAAATCCCACAGGTGTTTTTCCAGAACTGAGAGTAGACTTATTCTAAAGCATCTGCCCTTCCCACATCCCTGCCACTTCACAGTGCAGAGGCGAATTGCTCTGCGGAAAGCCCCAGCCGGGTGACAGTCTTCCTGGAGATAGATGGCTCAACATTTACGTGAGTGTGATTAGGGACCAAGTGAATCACTCCCTTTTGGCATAATGCCGTCACCATCCCTGATAGATCAGCAATTGTCATTTTCTTTAAGCAGCACCTGAACAGGGCTGCTTGAGGTTATCTATGGGATCACAAGAAGGTGGAGAGAACGTGGGCTCCCTGACCTCCAGTCCTCGGCTCAGTTTCCCTTTGTTTTAGGTCCAGAAGTACAGTTTTGACTAGCACATCCCCCTCAGGAGGTAAGGTCTGGTCTGAAGGATTTGGGGAAGGCCGGGATCCAAGGTGCCAGCTGAGGTTTAGGGAAGCTCTAGGGGGAATTTGATCCAGGAAACAGATGTGAACTTGAATGAACAGCTCTCTTTGGTCCTCTTAGGAAATGTTCCCTAGAGTCCCTTTGGCATCTATGACCCTTCAGCTTAGAAATGAAGATCCATAAGACATAGTTATAGACTACCCAGCCAGAGTGATTCAGTGGTTGAGCATCGACCTAGGAGCTAAGAGGTCACAGGTTAGATACCTGGTCAGGGCACATGCCCAGGTTTTAGGCTTGATCCCTAGGGATGTGCAGGAGGTAGCCAATCCATGATGTTTCCCTCTCATCAGTGTTTCTATCTCTCCCTCTCTTTTCCTCTCTCTCTAAAAATCCATAAAAATTTATAATTAAAAAAGAGTAGTAACACCTGCCAGAGAATAATTGCTTACGATGTGTTTAAGTACCCTAAATACTTGACATGCGTTTTTTTTTTTTTTAAGTTTTACTTTTTCAATTACAGTTTACATTATTTTGAATTCATTTCAGGTGTACAGCATAGTGGTTAGATAACCACATACTTTACAAAGTGATCTCCCAATATTGCAAGTGCCCATGTGGCACTGTACAGTTATTACAATATTATTGACTACTAGAGGCCTGTTGCATGAAGATTTGTGCAAGAATGGGCCTTCCTTCCCCTGCTAGCACCGCCTTTGCTCTGGGTGGAGCCACCTTTCTGCCTTCTCTCCAGCCTGGAGCCACCTTTCTGCCTTTCCACGCTGCCCAGATGCCTGGAGGGGCTGGGGCAGTGAGGAATGCCTGAGTCGTCACCATGGCAATGACAAAAACGTCTTGCCTGGCCCCCAGCCACTTGAGGCCTATTTATGCAAATTAACCCACCATCTTTGCATACTCACTTCTTATTGGCTGGTGGGTGTTGTGAAGGTATGGTCAATTTGCATCTTTCTCTTTTATTAGTGTAGATATTCCCTATGCTGTACTTTACATCCCTGTGACTATTGTGTAATTGCCAATTTACACTTCTTGATCTCATCATCTCCAACCCCTACTCCCCTCTGGCAATCATCAGTCTGTACTCTGTAACTGAGTCTGTTTCTATTTTGTTTGTTTTTTTATTTTGCTTTTTATATTCCACATATAAGTGAAATCACATGATATTTGTCTTTGTCTAACTTATTTCACTTAGCATAATACCCTCTAGGTCCATCCATGCTGTTGCAAATAATAAGGTTTCATTCTTGCAAAATTGGTTCTGTAATTTATCTTTATTTCCTAGATGTTGAAACTAAGGATCAGAAAGGTAAAGCGACTTGCCCAGGGTCACAGAGGTAGACTCACACCCAGATCTGTCAGACACCTGTGTGTTTGCTGTGAACCATGTGCCATGCTGCCTGACCGCACATGTACACTGTAAACACAAATGCATGTTCACATTCACCTCCTTTCATCTCTGCTATTGCTGTTAGCTTGAGTGGGTACAATTACTCCCCTCTTGCCAGAGAGGAAGCTGAGGCACGGAGAGCTTGAGTGACTTGCTCAAGGTGCCATAGTGATCAGTGATGGGATTACGGCTCAGATGCATATAGTCTCCCAAGTCCAGTTTCTTCCCACTGCTGTGCTGCTCTTGGAAATCTGCTGTTTCCCGTCTCCTTTTCTTCTCTAGCCTGAAGATGTGGTCAGGGCTGAAACTGAGTCAAAGCCCAAGTAATTATGGAATGTACATCGTAAAGGCCTTAGGATGAAAAATTAGTCTTTTTTTGTTTTATTTATTTATTTATAATTGAGTTTATTGGGGTGACATGTGTTATGAACACTTCCCATAAGCAAAATCCATAGTTTCAGTATGAAATACAATTTTTTCCATTGACCTGCTTTTTTAAAGATTTTTGACACTATTACAGGTGTCCTCTCCTTCTACCCCCAGCCCCACCCCCACCTGCTTCTTAATGCTTCTCCTGGTGAATAATGAACAAACTTGATGTAATAAAACTCTGACAAAACCCTAAGTTGCCTAGACAAAATCGGCTTCTACTTGGTCAAACGTGAGGCCAGAGGGTGAATGCAAATGCAGAGATGAGAGGAGCAAAGGATGGGAGGGCAGTGTGTAGTGAGGAAGCACAGGACCAAGAGACTCAATGGACTGAATTAACTCATCACAAAAAATTCTTTGTGAATGTAACTTTAGAGGTTTAAAAGACAAAAGTAAGTGAAATAAGTAGTATGGTCAAGGTACTTATCTTTACTTTTTAAAGGTACATACAAAAATATTTATAGATGAAATGGTATCTGAGATTTCATTCTAAATAATCCAGTGGGTATGGTAAGTGAATAAATAGGTAAACAAGATTGCCACTTGTTGCTAATTGTTGACATTGGGTGATTGGTACTGGGGGCTCATTATAATATCTACATAGGTGTTTGAAAATTTCCAGTAAGTACGGTTTAAGAAACTCTGTTCCATTGTGGCCAATGAGTGCCATCTATGGGTCATCCTTGGGAACTGTTCTGAAAGTCTTTTTAGAAAGCACTGGGCCGAGTGACTAAGAATTGAAACACTTGGCTGCTCAGTTACTTCAAAAGACTAACCTATGGGAAGACAACCATTTAGGTGTCTAGTGTCTGCAGGATTAATTTCTTCTGAGGCCTCGCTCCTTGGGTTGCAGATGGCTGCCTTCCTGCTGTGTCCTCACATAGCCTTTTCTGTGCATAAACATCTTCATGTCTCTTCCTTCTCTTAGGAAGACACTAGTCCTATTGGATTGGGGCCCAATGACCTCATTTAACCTTAATTATCTTTTTAAAGACCCTATCTCCAAATTCAGTCATATTTCGAGGAATTGAGGTTAAACCCTCAATATATACATTTTTTGGGGGGACACAGTTCAGCCCATAGCAATGTTGTTGTTGTTATTATTATTTTTTGTCAGTGATGAAGGGGAGACTTGAATAATTTCTGTATCCTGCTCAAGATTGCACAACTCAGAAGTGAGATGGTTTGGACTTGAATCTAGATTATTTGCACACGCTTCTCTCTCCCACACTGTATGTTGGTTTCCGGCTTCTGCCTTTTTTCATGCTAACAGACACTTTTCTTGTCTTCTACCTGTCCTCAAGGAACTCACTGCTCTTTGTTGTTTTGGAGAACAAAGACTTCTGTTGTAGTTTTATTTTAGTATTAAATTAAGATTCTTTTTATAGCTTAGCCTTCAATTTTTAAGTTCAGTTGTATTTATTTCAGCAATAGCTGAAGGTTTATAATAGCTCATTTCCCCAGGAAAATAGACATGGGCTAACACAAAAAGTAAAATCAAGGGAATAATAAATTCTTGTCCAGGTTTTCCTCATCTCTTGTCTGGATTAACTTTTTTAGCTGGCTCTTCAGGAGCTCAGAGCCTTCTTGTTTTCTACTTTTATCCTTAAGCTAAGCTGTTCAGCCAGGCCAGTGTTGCTCTGTGGTTGAGCGTTGACCCATGCACTAAGAGGTTCCCGGTTCAATTCCTGGTCAGGGCACATATCCAGGTTGTGGGCTCAATCCCTAGTAGGGGACATGCAGGAGGCAGACAATCAATGATTCTCTCTCATCATTGATGTTTCTCTCTCTCCTGCTCCCTTCTTCCCTCTGAAATCAATAAAAATATGTTTAAAAAAAGATAAGCTGCCAATAATCTCCCCCTCTCTCCCTTTGCTTTCCCCATCACTCTATCTTCCTTTGATCTATTTCTCCAGGAAGATGTCTGGAGTCAGTCCCTTGCTAAAGTTTGAAGGCTCACTTTGAGCCATTGTCAGGGCCAGCCTGACAAATGAACCAGGGTGGCTGAGGTAGGGAGGTGGGAATTGAGAAAAGGAAAGACAAGAAAAAGCTGGGGTTGGGAGGTCTGCAAGCCGTTGATCGACTGCACCAACTTTATTAACTGCGTAATACCTTTTATACACAGACACTGAATAGGAGGCTCGTTAACAGAAATGTATTCTTTGTTTCTCTAAACATCTAAGGGAGAGAATCCTTGGTACCGCATATCTCAGTAAATAGTTACAGACTTCTTGGCAAAGCCATGAAAGAATGCTCTCATTCTACTGATAAATCACCATCCAAACAAGCCTGGGAAGACTGTGTGGGTAGAGGACTGCATCTTATCAGTCCCTTCAGGTGCAAGGACTTTGTCAGCTTACACCTGGCCCCCCAACAAGCCATACCAGTAGTGGTGAATCAGCAGGTGAGTGAGAAGTCTCTGACTTCCAAGGGGGTAAGGTACATTTTCGGGGAGCCTCAAATGGGTAGCTCCCATCTCATTTGCTGTCTTCCTTGGTACAGGAAATGTTTTCTTACCTGCTAATAATAATATTAAAAATAAAACTTTCTGTTCAAAATGCCTGGTTACCTGTCTTTCCTTCCTAAATCCCATTAGAATGAATGAAGAAATATAAAAACTTAGCATAACAACGCCTTATATGTTTACTTTTACATACGCTCTCTTAATCTTCAGAACAAATCTGGGCAGATAGTAATACCAGCATTTTCAATAAGGAAGCTAAGTCTCAGAGATGTTAACTAGCCTGCCCAAGGCAAGGACATATTCCTGGAGCAGCTGGCACCTCCGCCCAGGAGTCCAGAATGGCCTCATTCAGAGCTCTGATCTGTCTAGATAGTTTTGTTTAGCAAGTCTAATCATCTGATCAGGCAGCATTAACTTCTAATTGCATAAGAATTGCTTATGTGGAGAAACCACTTTATATCTAATTTAAAATCCAAAGATCTATTGTTGTTTTTTTGCTGAAGATCTCAATTTACAATGTAGGATGCAACTGACTTCACCATCCCTCCCTCCAGGTTATGAGTGTTTTGTTGTTGTTGTTGTTGTTTGTTTTGAGGAGCCCAGATGATGCCTGAAGGCCATTAAGCTGGCTATTTTACACAGCCCTATAGAATAGTATATAGTATTGTGAGTGCCTATGTTTTCATTCAAGGACTTAAATAATAATTCGATTTGGTATGTACTTTTTAAAAAGCCTTCTCACCTAATTCCTGTCTGGTTGAAAGCAATGCCAAGTGTCCAGTTTTTAAAAGTGATAAGCGGAAAGAGGTGAGGTAGGTTTCTGTAGAGACTTTGCCTTTGTCCTGGGATCCAAACCACTTGAGAAACACAGCTCTGGGCAAAACGCTAAGCAGAGACTGAATGGAAATCAAGGTCCGTAGGCTGCCTCTCCATCTTCTCAAAGACTTTTCAAGTTTGCTAGCGGCATGTTTCCCACTTGAGAAGAGGAGCCGACTCAATGTTCTACTAGTTCACTGTTATTGACCTGCCTTACACTTCCTTTCTGGCCGAAAAGAAGGGCTCTGCATCAAGACATCTTCATGGAAGGGTGGCTCCTCTGGCAAGAGAAGAGCATGTGTGGTTTAATGGTCTGTATCCTTGGGGAAAAAAGAGAACAGAGAGGGTATCTGGGCTTTTTGGAAAAGAACAGGAATGAGAATATGGTGAGATGTTTTGAACCTCGTGGCTTATGTTTGATCTTGAACATCCCTTATAACTTCATTTAATTTAGTTATTAAGTCCTTACATGGGTAGTGTTTGTTACTTCTTGGGTGGATAGCCTGGGCAAGGGGGACCTGGGTAGACAGGAAGTCTTAAAGAGAGTTCTAGGTCTAGCCAGTTTGGTTCAGTGGATAGAGCGTCGGCCTGTGGACTGATGGGTCTCAGTTCCATTCTGGTCAAGGGCACATGTCTGGGTTGTGGGCTTGATCCCCAGGAGGGGGTGTGCAGGAGGCACCCAGTCAATGATTCTCTCTCATCACTAATGTTTCTCTCTCTCTCCCTCTCCCTTCCTCTCTGAAATCAATAAAAAAATATAAAAAAGAGAGGTCCAGGGGACAAAATTCCTGAGGATGAATGGAGAACAGGCTGGCCTCCCAGAAGCTGCTGGGAAGGCAGTGAATGGGCCGGAGGGGTTAGAAAATGAAATGACTTTTGTAAGTGCTGAGAGTCTCACTGAACCACACCAAACAGGGTTTTTTTTTGTTTGTTTGTTTTACTTTTTAAATGTAGCCACTAAAAAATTATATATGTAGCTCACATTTGTGGTCCTTATTACATTTCTAGGGAACAGTGCTGGCCTATAGATGCCATAGATGAAGGCAAGTCAGGGAGACCTAATGGCACTCAGGTCCGGAGCCAGGAGACAGCCAGGCAGCCCAGGACAAGCTAGCGTCTCCTCATTCTACGCATGTTGTGGCTGAGATGGTTGGGGAGTACAGAGTCCTGCAATGCCGTGTGTTCACAAAGTTTTCATTTTCTATTCTGACAAAACATGGTGACTTTTGAATGATTAAAGAACAAATAGAATTGGGACTGATATTTCCTCTTACGTATTCTTGGCAATTGAATTAAGACATTTGATTGAGACCCGGTGGGGGAGGCGGGCTGGGGCTGTTGGAGGAGGTGGTGGTGGGGAGTGGTCGGAGGGAAAGGCCCTGTCTCCTGGAAGTGGTACGAGTTCTTTTTCATTCTTTTTTTTTTTCTTCCTTTAGTTTTGTGATTGCAAACTGGTGGTGGCAGCGGGACAGGTCTGACTATATTTGCTAGAAGCAGATGTCCACAATCGTTTATAATTTTAGAGACTGAAAACCATGGAGGGTGGCACGGTGAAATCTGCAAGAGGCAACTGAAAATTTTGTCGGCCAAATGAAACCTCTGCAAATCTCCTGCCCGCAGAAAATTGTTTACATAACTGGATATTGAAAATGGGACACCTTTTTATAGCTGAAAATATTTTAGGATCTCAAAGTTTAGATGTAGAACTTAATGCTCTTGGATCGGCCCCTCCTTCCCAGTCCCCACCATCTAACCTTCTTCTGAAGTTTCTGAAAACACAGAAACATTAGTGAATGCAAAACAAATACAAATTCAAGACTTCACGGAGGCCAAGGGGCGTGGCCTGAGGTAAAATAACCTCATTTTTACCAAGTTTCAGTTAAAAGTTGTATGCCAAACATGTCAAAGGGAGAAGAGGCATTTCTCTGCTGCAGGAGCCACCATCTGTCTATTTCCATTTTCCTTCCTGGCCTCATCACCCACTGCCCAAGTTGCCCTCC
This sequence comes from Murina feae, assembly GCA_004026665.1. Taxonomy (NCBI): domain Eukaryota; kingdom Metazoa; phylum Chordata; class Mammalia; order Chiroptera; family Vespertilionidae; genus Murina; species Murina feae. Next base: position 28,878 of record PVJC01010823.1, on the reverse strand, counting down.
ACAGATGCCTGTCATCTGATTCTAGGATAGGACATCCAAGGTCTCATGCCAGTGGAAAGGAGGTGCTGCCACATCCCTTATCAGCTGGCAGTCTAGTGAGTCTAGTGGTTATTTCATCTGATCCTCCAGCCTCCCACCCCATATCTTCTTGTGGGCATTACCGTCGTTATTTTGAGAGCGATTCTGGTATATGTGTAGTAAATAGCTTTGCAGTAGGAGGAGTGTTAATGGCATTGGCTTGCAGAATGAGGCAGGGAACAGAGGCAGAGACATGAGCTGTGTGCCAGCTACCATTTAGGCAGAAGGAGAACACCCCACTCGCTTAAAGCCTTGAGATGTCAGACCCAATGGACACTGAGGCTGAATGTGTAGGAGAAGTGGTAGGTGATGGCCAGTACATTTGAATGTGAGAAAGTATTGCTGCTGGATGCACCCTCTCCCTTGCAGGGAACCCTAGAAGGGTTCTGAGGCGACAGTATCTGGTTCAGAGTTCTGCCAAGTGAAGCGGGAGATTTGCCATCAGTCACTGGTCATTAGTCCTTGCCCTAGAACAATAGGACACTGGAAATGTAATGCAACTTTCTAGATAGGGATGCCAGGACAAAGAAAAACAACAATAAAAACATCAGAAGTCTCGGGCTCAGCTTACCAGACCACATTGCCAAGTGTCAACTCTCAGCCTATGATTCCCTTTGCCTTATTTACTGCCTCGTCGTAATCATGTGACTCACCATAATGTTTGCACCATCTTGGGTTTCATCCATAAAGCAGTGCAGTTTACCATGGCAAAGCAGAGCAGGGGAGGGGAGGGACAGGGTCCGGATCTCATGGACGGACGCATGCATTGTGATGGTGGTGAGATATGGTCAGCAAGACAGACAAGGAGCAGGACCCAAGGACACTGCAGTCCCAAGTCCTGGTTGAGGCATGAAGCAGTAGAATGGCGTAAGAGCTATAACAGTGACAGGAAATACAGGCATGAAGTTCCAGTTATGTTTTTCTGCATAATAAACCATCCCAAAGTTAATGGTGCCAAGCGACAGCTGTTTATTATACTCATGAATTCTGCATGGCAGAAATTTGGAGGTGGCTTGTGTCTGGTCTGGTTTGCATTGTGTGGGGCCTCAGCTGGGAAGACTTGAAGGCTGGGGATGGCGTCAGAGCTGAGGCTGGAATGATCTAAAGTCTTATTCACTCACATGTCTTGTTGGTGGAGCTTACCTGGGGTTGTTGGCCTGAATACCTACCTGCACATTACCTTTTCATGTGGCAGCTTGGGCTTCCCCACAGCATGGTGGCTGGGCTTTAAGAAGAGAATCCCAAGAGAAGCAGGTGGAAGCTGCATGTGTCTTTCTGAGCTAGCCTCAGACGCTGTCACACAACGTTACTTCTGCCGTACTGTAACGGTTGTCGAAGTCCCAAGACCCTGGTCAGAATCATGGGGAGGATACCACTTTTAAATGGGGGAAATGATAAAGACATTTGGGTTTATGTTTTAAAACAATCTGTCCTCTGACTATAATGGTTTATTCAAATGGTTTATTCAATGGCAAATTCCTATGCCTTCCAAGTTCCTACAAAAGTTTCACCTCAATATGAAATCCGTCTCAATCTTGAGGTCCAGGTGCAAGTGAGGCTCCTTGGTGTGGTTTCTCAAATCAATCTCCTGAGTGCCACCCTTCTCCATCTGAGGGTCTCAGTCTCCTGAGTGCCACCCTTCTCCATCTGACGGTCTCAGTCTCCTGGAGTGCCACCCTTCTCCATCTGAGGATCTCAGTCTCCTGAGTGCCATCCTTCTTGATCTGAGGGTCTCAGTCTCCTGGAGTGTCACCCTTCTCCGTCTGAGGGTCTCAGTCTCCTGAGTGCCATCCTTCTCCGTCTGAGGGTCTCAGTCTCCTGGAGTGTCACCCTTCTCCATCTGAGGGTCTCAGTCTCCTGGAGTGCCATCCTTCTCTATCTGAGGGTCTGTGAACTGATGAGACTGATTGTCCCACTAGGCGGGGCAGGCATAGAATGGCTATAATAGACATTTTTATTCAAAAAGAGGATAAACAGAAGGCCCATAGCAGCCACTGGTCCAGAGCAATTTAGAAACCTAGCAGGACACATGAGACTAATTCCCTGTGAGGAGTCAGTGCTACTATCTTGATTCTCGATTTTTTTAAAAAAATGTGTTTTTATTGATTTTAGAAAGAGGACAGGAAAGAGAGGGAGGGAGAGAGAGAGAAAGAGAGAGGGATGTAGCCTGCAACTGGGGCATGTGCCCTGAGCAGGAATCAAATGGGGACTTCTTAATGCATGAGTTAACACCGGCTGGGTGATTCTTTATGGTTCTTGTCTCTGCCCCTGGGGTCAGTTTTCCCCTCTGAGTTACCCTTAGTTATCCATAAGAAATGGACTCACAGGTAATGCCAAGAGATTTGGGAAGGGAGGCAGCCAGTATCTGGGCCACCTGTCTGTAGGGAGCAGAGCTCTGGTTTATGAGTTTGATTTTGGGCATAGAGACTGGTGATAAAGTGAGACATACAGCCTTGGTCCATTTTGTGGGGACTAGACAGAAGTTAGTATCTGTGTGTGTGTGTGTGTGTGTGTGTGTGTGTGTTGCGGGGAGAGGGATACTGTGGGGGCAGGGGAGGTGCCTAGATATTCATTAAGTCAGCTAGAGTGTAGAACCCAGAGAGATGACAGAGTGTTCCTGTAAGGCAAAGACTGAAGCTGTTTAACTTCATGTGAACTTGGTCAAGTCAGCAAAACCTTTATGCTTCGTTTTGCTCCAAGCTGAGTTCATTTCCTATTAGTCAATTAGGGCCCTTTGAGAGCTGTATTCTTCCCAGAAACTTTAATATAATGCATTGACTTTATATAACGCTTTTCCCAGGAGACATAATAAAGGAGTTTTAACCTGAAGTAGTTTTCCTTTAGAGCTACTGGACTATTTTAATTATTTCTTTATAGTTTATATTTCATGTACTTTCAAATAGGATTGAGGCAGTATACAATAAAAACACAAGATTATCAAAATAAAGGATAAATGACTATGAAAATAAGTATGCTAAAAATTAGAGCTAATTTAGTAACAGTAATCAAATATTAAATTTGCTTTGAGTTTTTTGGTTTTTTCTGGAATAAGCTTGGTTTGACATATCTTTGAAAATGTACAAGTCTAAATAGTTGCTCTGGAAATACTTACTTTTGGGTCCTTTCAAATTATAAAGGTCTTGAGAGATCATTAATTCTAGTTTTCTTCTCTCTGCAGATGAGGGTGGGAGTGTCCAAAGGGATTCAGGGTCATGCCCAAAGGACAAACTGATTGAGCAGAGCTGGAGTTGACTGTTTTAAAACAATCACCCAGGTGGTTCCAGTTAGTATATATTGCTACATAATAAACCATCCCGAAGTTAATGGTGCACAAAGTCTTCTTCTGCCTCTACCTTAAAGGAGAAATTTTTAGATTTGAAGTTTTCAGTTACTGCTAAGTAAAACTTAAGGAGAAATTAAAAAAACACACACACTATTTTACGTTCTTTGGATAGTGGCCCGTCTAGAGTGTGAGGTGATAGCGTATTTCATTGTGCTTGTTTGAGGTGCATGTTTCTTGCGGTTGTGATGTTGGGCATCTCTTCATAGAGTATAGATGTATATTTTAAAAATCCTCAGTGGAATAAAATGAGGAAAAACTAGGGTAGCAAAGTTGCTGCTAAATCTTGTGGCCATGGTAACATATTGCCTTTCTTTTCCCTATTGCACTATATTTGAACTCTTCCACTCAATGTAATCACTCCTCCCCCCACCGCCATTTCTTGGCCATACTGTACTTTCTGACCTAGTTCCACTAAAGAGCCAAATTTTAAATTTGTGAGTCATAGATTTTGGGGATTGGAAAGGACTGAGGAGATCTTCTAATGACAATATCCCTATTTTACAGTCGAGGAAACTGGAATTAAAGAGTAAAAAAAAATTGAGAAAGAATATCATCATATCTAATAATCATATCTAATAGAGAGGGAATATACTAATTGACTGAATTCCACTTAGTAATGCTCCCAAGGTGCTAAGACTGCCCACTGAGTGTGAACTTTTTGGCTGCTCCCTCAATTTGCAGTACCTTGGTGAGAATCATGGAATAGAGTCTATTCACAGAACATGATTAGGGGTAAACATGAACTGGCTTGGAGGTTAGGGAACTGCATTCTTTTCCTGTACTTAACCTTGAAGTTCTGTTACCACCCTACCATCCCCATTCATTTCCTGCAGCCCAGGACCCTCATACTTTGGGAGTCTTTATTCAGGACCAGCGATCAGACTTCAGTCTGAGGTCTAACTCTTGCCCACAACAGGCACATTGCTGTGTCTTTAGATCAGCTTGGGCAACATATAGTAAGCACCTACTATGTGCCAGAACTGTGCAAGGGTTGAGCCTAGAGGTGATAAGACACAGCTCCTGGCCTCCATGTGCTCTCAACCAGGAACTAGGCCTGCAAAGTAAAAAATCAGAGTGATGTGCGCTATACCCGGCTGTGCCAGCTTCAGGAAGGCAGAGGAAGAGGAATTACTCCTGCCGATGGAAGGCCTCTGAGAGGAGCCAATGGCTCAGGATCTCAGAGATGAATAATATCTCAGTGGAGGGAGGGTGGAGTGGAGACGGGAGTATGGAGAGTGGTGGTTCAGTTCCAAGCAGAGGAAACATCCTGGCCAGAGGCTGGAGACAGGCAGATGCAGTTGGAAGCAGCTGGAGCACAAAATGGGATGTGGGGCATGTCAGAAGACGACGCTGAGCTGGAGCTGAAGAGGCAGATAGGGACTCAAGTGTGAAGAACTTTGCATGTTGTGCTAAGAGACTTGGAGTGTTTCATGAAGGCATTTAAAGGGGAGTGACCTGGATAGACTTGGTTTTACAACAGGCTGTTCCTGAATGGATGTGAGGGGTGGAGGCCTGGGCGCCTTTTAGGAGGTGGTGGTCCTGTGACTACAGGGATGGAGTGACGTCAAAGGTAAACTCAACAGGACTCAGGGACGAACTGTAACTGGGGAAGGCCAGAATTGTGTTGAGTGTTTCGGCTAAATGGTTAGAGTACACAGTGACGTCACCAACCAAGATAGGCAGGAGGCTGATGCGATAGTTAAGTACTCAGGGCCAGCATTCACTCTGAGTGTGCACTGGAGTCCCCGCCCCACCACCTCCTAGCTGTGTGACCACCCTGTGCCTCAGTTTCCTTACCGTAAAATCAGTATGCTAACAACAATACCTTTCGTATGAGGTCTTGGAGATGATTCCTGGGAAGTTGTGGGTAGACCATTTAGTACCATGCCTGGCACACAGCAAGTGTCCAGTAAATGGAAGCTGTTATTACTACAACAAAGCAAAGTGGGAGGAGATACAGGTTTGGGCAGGAAGATGACAAGTTTTGGGGGAGCATATTGGGTTTGATATCTGAGATTCCAGCAAGGCCCCAGAGTGGAGAGGCTGGGAATGGGCGTCTCAGGGCTTCAGAGAGCGTGTGAATTGGAGCCCTGGCTGCTGTTCGCTCCTCAGCCCCCTAGCGGCTGACAGGCCTCATCAGAAATTTGTTGCAATGAGAGAGATTTCCTTGACCTTTCTTCTCAATTGTGGGTACACACACGATTAAAAATCCTCAGCTTGGAACTCAAGGAATGGGATTAGAGGAGTTCAAAGGTGAATTTTGAATGTTAGAACATACAGTTTTGTTATTGTTTTGTTAACTGTAAAATGAGACAGTTTTTCCTGGATGAGGTTTCTTTTGAAAACCTGATGAAAATACACACACTATACAATACGTGCACATATACAATATTTGCCTATCATCTCAGAGCTGAAGCCCATTTGTGGATACCCAGGTAAGATTGTCTCCACGTCCAATGCTTGGTGGTGGCCCACAATATTTAAAATATGCATCCATGTACTCAGAGATTTATGGGCAGTAGGTGCTGTATTTTAAAAGCTGGAGAATTAGGCTGAGTATAGAGCACTGTGCTTTAGGTGCTGGGATGAGAGTGAGCACACAGGCTCTGAAAAAACCAGTGGGAATTGAGATGAATTTGAATCCAGGAGGACTCTCAACCATGAAGGAGGTACTTGGGAAGTATGATGCAACTCATAAAAGTAGAATTGAGTGTTTATAGGCTACCTGTCCTGTCAGGGGGTATAGCTCAGTGGTAGAGCATTTGACTGCAGATCAAGAGGTCCCTGGTTCAAGTCCAGGTGCCCCCTAGGTGATTATTTTTGTTCTTCTGGGAAGCTTTGTTAAATGACTGGATCTAGGGTGAGGCCAGTCAGGTGCCTCAGGCTCAGAATTTAAAACCTGCTCATCGTCAGCTTCATGCAAATACTGTGGCTCATTAATCCCCTCACAGTAGAGCTCACGTTCGCATAAACTCACCTTTCCTTCAACATATACACACACACAACACAGCCACACACACAGAGGCACTTACACACACACCTACACACCAGATGTCCCTCAACCACATACACACACAGACCTGCACACCATCACACAGACACACCGACAGACAAAAGTTCACACCCACACACACCTGTGCTTTCTCACGTGGACTCTTATCCTCCTTTCCTATACATTCAACATTATTAACCAGACCTTTTCTATTTTCCTTTCTCCAAATGTTTTATCTCAATAATTTTGGATTTCAGAAGCGCTATATAGATAGTGCAGAGAGGTTCCGTACACGCTTCCCTCAGCTTCCCCTAATGTGAACGTCTGGCATAATCGTGGCATATTTATCAAAACTATGACATGAGCATCAGTGCCACACCGTTAACCAGGTCACAGGCTTCATTCAGAGTTCGCCAGTTTTTCTACTGGTGTCTCTTTTCTGTTCCAGAATTCAGTCCAGGATTCTGTGTTGCATTGAGTCATAATATGTTTTGTCTCCTTCAGTCTCTGAGAACTTCTAAGTCTTGTTTGTGTGTGTGTGTATGTGTACATGTGTGTGCGTCTTAATAATCTGAACACTTTTCATTTTATTATTTATTTATATTTTTTAAAATTTATCTTTATTGTTGAAAGTATTACAGAAGTTCCCCTTTCTCCCCCATTGATCCCTTCTACCCCCCCTTCCAGGCCTTCCCCACACTATTGTCTGTGTCCATGGGTTATACATATATGCACATAAGTTCTTTGAACACTTCTTAAAAGTACTTGTCAGATACGTTGTAGAATGTCCTTTGTGTTTATCTGGTGTTTTCTCATGATTATGGACCGAGGTTATATCTATATTTATCTATAAATATCACGAAGGCGCTGTGCCCTCATTTTTGCATCTTATTGGGGGTGGAAGAAAAATATTGCAGCAATCCAGGAGTCTGCCACATTGTAAAAAATTTAAAGGTCTGGTGTCTGAGACTCATCAGGATATGCCTTCTCAAGTGGGGAATGCCACACAGAATAAAACATCATTTGGTAGGTGTCTGTGGGTTTCGGTGGCAGTGTATCTGGATGTGCTTGTCTGATGTGTTTACTAGATAACAGTAACGTGTAAGATTGCCAGTTTTTGTGGGTACCAGGGCAAGAAAAGGGTCTGTACTTAGTCCAGGCCTTGGGGAAAGCTGTTCCTCCTTGTGGGAATTGTGACTTAGTATCAGAAGTGTAAGTGGCAACTCCAGCTTTGTTAATTCTCTTTTTTCTTCCTTTCCATAGCACATTAAACTTACTTCTCTTTTATATTATTACTAGAGGCCCAGTGGACAAAAATTGGTGCACTCAGGGGTTGGGAGGGTATCCCTCAGCCTAGCCTCTGCTCTCTCGCAGTCTGGGATCCCTCGGGGGATGTCCACCTGCTGGGGTAGGCCCACTCCCCGGGTGATCGGTCCTAAGCTGGCAGGCAGACATCCCTCTGGCGGCCTGAAAGCCCTCGGGGGATGTCCACTTGCCAGCAGGGAGCAGGCCTAAGCTGCAGTTGGACATCCTTAGTGCTGCTGAAGAGGTGGGAGAGGCTCCCACCACCACCACTGTGCTGGCAGCCATCAGCCTGGCTTGTGGGCTGAGCAGAGCTCCCCCTGTGGAAATGCACTAACCACCAGGGGGCAGCTCCTGCATTGAGCGTCTGCCCCCTGGTGGTCAGTGTGTGTCATAGTGACCAGTCATTTCTAGTTGTTCTGCTGTTAGAGTTAATTTGCATATTACCCTTTATTATATAGGATATGGTGTATTGCAATCATTTATATGTCTATTAGGTTAATCTTGGCTATATGATGACAACAACCATGAAATATCAGGAGCTTACCACAATCAAGATTTGTATTTTAGCCTAGCTGGCATGGCTCAGTGGTTAAGCGTTGACCTATGAACTAAGAGGTCACAATTTGATTCTGGTCAAGGCACATGCTTGGGTTGTGGGCTCAATCCCCAGTGAGGGGTGTGTAGGAGGTAGGCAATCAATGATTCTCTCTCATCGTTGATGGTTTTCTCTCTCTCTCTTTCCCTTTCCCTTCCTCTCTGAAATAAAGAAAACTGTATTTTAAAAAATGGAAAAAATAGTATCAGGCGTGTCTTAGGCAGCATTTCAGATGTTCTTGGCCTTGACTATTTCCGAGGTCCTTGGCCAACTCTTCTACCTTGGCTGCCCTTGGGGTAACCAAGAATGTATGGATTCTATCAACTTCACCCAGGCTCCACCTGCAGTCCCTTCTCTCCTGCCTATGTGTCCTACTGGCTGCCACTTGAGTCTTACTCTTGGCTTCAGTCTTGCTTTTGAGGTGTGAGAGGCCATGCGACCCAGTCCGTGTGCCCACAGGCAGAATCTGGAAGTGCACCCTGGGGAAAAAACTTGCACCCTGGGGAAAAAACTTGCATCGTGAGACACAGCCCAGGGCTAATGGCTCCTCCTCCCTTCCTTAGGACAGAGTGTCCCCGATGCAACAGTTCCTACATCCTCTCAAGAGACAGCATTATGAGACCAAGTAATCAGTTTCAACCAGATGATGGCCAGCTTGGGAATGCACCTCTGCACTGCCTACATGTCCTGTCTCTGCCTCACTCCCTTCTCGTCACTCCTGCTCCTGGGGATCAAACGTCCTGAAGAAAGAATAACACGTAAGCTTTTGGTCCAAGCTCTAAGTTCTGGGTATCTAGATAGTATAGCAGGCAGTCTGGATGCTCTGCCAATTTTCTCTTTGCCCTTTACCAGAATAGTTCAGCCTGGCCAGATTCCAACTGCTGGCAGCTGCATTTCTTTCCCTGATTTTTTTTCCTTTTTTGGGGGGGGGGGGGGGGGGGAGAGAGGGGGGGGGGGTTGGGGGGAGAATCAGCCAGAGCTGATGCTATAACTGTTCAAGGCAAGCCGGAAGTGCGAGAGCACCTCTCAAACAATGACTGACAAAGTTGCTGTTAAATACCCAAGATCCCTTACATCTCTTCCCTGGATAACTCTGAGCCAGGATGCCTTTTATCTGACTCCAGACCTCCCAGGAGAATGAAGCTGGGTTGCCCTCAGTGGTAACTTCCATGACAATGCAACCTTTACTGGCTTCTTTTCCTTTCATCTCCGTTCCCCTCTTCTCTTTCAATGTGCCCTAGGGTCACCAAATAAGCTACTTGAACTTGACCAAGACAGCTTAAGACGTCATTTTTTAAATTATTATAAACATTTTTTTCATATAATAATATATTCTGTACATAATATTAAACATCCTAAAACTTTAAAAAATATATGAGTTTTAAGTGCTGCGTGACATTCGCCATATGGCTTATATAAATAATACTAGGGGCCTGGTGCACAAAAATTTGTGCACTTGGAGGGGTCCCTCAGCCCAGCCTGTGCCCTCTCACAATCTGGGACCACTCAGGGGATGTCCACCTGCTGGCATTTCTGGCCAGTCTGGGTGAGGGGCTGATGGCTGTTTGTAGGCTGGCCAAGCTCCCCAGTGGGGACCCTCACCCCATGGGGGAGTGGCCAGCCTGGGTGAGGGGTTGAGGGCCGTTTTCAGATTGTCCACAGTTCCCATTGACCCAATGTCCCTGCGAGGCTGGTTGGAATCAGGTTTCTGGGGTTTATTTATCTTCTATAATTTAAACTCTATTGCCTGGAGCGGAGGCCTAGGCAGGCAATGAAGCCCCCTGTTTGCTTCAGCTCCATGGTTTCTATAATTGAAACATTGTTGCCTTGAGCAGAGGCCCAACTGGCCTAACGGAAGCCTCCTGTTTACTCTAGCTCTGTGGCTGCCAGCCACCATCTTGGCTGGGTTAATTTGCATATAGCCACTCTGATTGGATGGGGACGTGGCTTGGCTGGTGGGCGTGGTTTAGATGTCTCGGAGTGGTGGTTAATTTGCATATTACTCTTATATTAGATTAGATGCTGGACATTTTGGTTGTTTGCAGTATTCCTATCCAACTTTAATTAACTCCGTACTAAACAGACCTAGATAGGCGTGTTCTCTGAGGTCAGAGTTGTAAATAAATAAATCACAGATGGGTCATTTTTCATATACTAGGAAAGAAATAATCAACATAGGGAATTCCCCTGACTTTTGATGTGTTTTGAAGGTTTCCATATAGCAGGGGTTCTTTAGAAAAAAATAAAAGGAATCTTAATTGTGCTCTACTTTAAAAGGAAATAAATGGCATCCAAGATTTCATTAAACAAGGCACCATCTCTACTGTCTTTAAAAAGAAAAAAAAAGATGGCTAAAGCTCATTATGTGATACTTTGCTACCTGGTGGATTTTGTTTTACTGAAAGGTAAATTGGATCTCTCTCTCTCTCTCTCTCTCTCTCTCTCTCTCTCTCTCTCTCTGTCAGCAGAACTTCTAAAGTTTTATTTTAGCTCTGTGAATGATTTGGGGCCAGTTAAATAACCTCTGTCATCTCTGGGTTCTTTTCGTTTGTTCATTGGGAATAATAGTAATCCCCTTACTAAGTGTGATGCCAGGGTTATGTAATCTAATGCCAGTGAGTACATAGTAGCTGCTCAATAATAGATACATGATAGCAATAATTCCCAGTGACTTTATGTTCAATGGTGAAAGAAGTAATGTAGAGAATAGGGTGGAACTTAAATATATGAAGGGGGTAGGGGTGGAATGTGCAGTTATCTAACGAGATTCATGGAACCATGGTTCTCTGCTCGAAGATATTTCCTTTACACAATCTTCCTACTGTGATGGACTTGGTTCCCAAGTCCTGCATCATCCCAGCCCTTCTACCCAGCTCAATGCTTCTCAAAGTGCACTATGTGCACCAGCCACCCCTGGGAATGGGTGAGAAGTGCAGATTACCAGGTTCTTTGATCTTGGAATCAGAATCTCAGTGGCAGTGGGGGGGGGGCAGTGTTCTGTGTTTTAAAAAGCTACTGATGCACATTAAAGTTTGAAAACCAGTGATATAGTTAAGCCACTTCATCCACTCACTGGATTCACACTTTGGTATTGTTGTTTTGTAAATCAGCGAGCAGAACATAGGATGCCTTAAAGAGCCAGTTAGTTAGAGTCTTTATTTTATTACACGTGGGCTCAGAGCAGAATATCTCTGTCAAATTCTGAGCAAACAAAGGAAGGAGTATTTCCTTTTTATATCCTTCTAGGTCTTTGTGTAAGTTATTTTGGCAGACAGCTGGTAACCTTGAGTACATATCATATCTAACCTGGCATGGGAGTATTTTCAGTATCAGCATATCAGCCCCTTATGTTAGATGGCTAGCTTGCAAGGTCAGACAGTTAGGTTTATCTTTTCCATTATGTAAGCTAAAAAACAAAGTTATTTCACAGAATAAGAGACTGTCTAAAAATAACAGTTGACCTATAGAACAAGGGATTATCTAAAAATAACAGAGAATTTCAAACAGCAGTTTCAAAGGAGGGATTATTATGCTTCAGTATGACCAGTCATCGCAGAGTCAGACTGCAGACAGGGGACTGAGAAGATGATAAAGGAAAAGTGTGGGCTACCCACAATCCTGTGGTGTTCACAGGCTGCCCTCAGGTCAGTTATAGCTTCCCTCCTCCATGAATTGAAGTGATCACATAGCCCAGCTCAGCCTCTCAGTATCAGCTGTATAACGGGGATTTCTTCCCAGGCCTCTGGATTTTCCCTCATTCATGCTGTTTCCCATCCAGGTCTTGGGCCAGACAGACTCCTTCTACACACTGTAGCCTGGGTTGAGGAATAATCCCAGGACACTTGGGCTGTGTCACTCCTTGATGTCACTGGCCTTTTCCTTTCTTGTTCTCCTGCTGCCTCACTCGGAGTTTGTCTCTGGGGAGCAGGAGTTTATATCCACTCTTCTGAGAAGAGCAGCTACCCAAAGAGCATCTTCTCATGCACAGGGGGTAGGTGACCCAGCTGGGGAAGGGCCAGAGAGAGCTCACAATTAGGTGTTCTAAGAAATGTCAGCTGATGGTGCTGCCTCTCTGAGTCCAGAGGTTTGGCGGCAAGGCAGGAAATGGTCCCTTGAGTCTGCCCTATTTCAGGCCATATGCTCTGGGGTGGCCCATTCTTGGTTCAGAGCCCTAAGCCAGTCAATTGCATTCTTCCCTCATCAGTAATTGATTAAGGAATGGAGTCACAACTCCAGCACAGCCAATGCTTCTTAAAGAGGCCTTTTCTGATTCTTTTGGGAAAGGGCTCCTTTTTTGTTTATTTACTTCCGGAGGTCTTGAACCTGGAAGTATACTTAGAGGATCTGCTCTGGGGATGAAGCTGCTTGTACAGAGGAACTTAGTCTGAGGATGGAGAGAGAAAGACCTGGTAGCCCTGGTGTCAGCCACTAGAGCAAGTCATGCCAGAAGCCAGACAACTCCTGGCTTTTGCAGTCATGAGACCCAGAAGACTCCCTGTTCGTCATGTTCTCTGTCACCTGCAAACAAGTGATTCCTGGTCGCTGCATCCAGGTGGCCCCAGAGGCTCAGGAAGGCCTGGGTGCTGCTCTTCAGGCCCAAAGCCCTGTTTTCTTACACAGGAAACCCTAATGTCAGAATTCCATGGGTCCCTCCACCCCGCTGTGCTGGTTTCTCTCTTTGTAAATCTGTGATAAGAAGACACGCCATGCACCATCCACAGGGGTTGTGCACTAATTAGAGAACTTGTGAAATTCTTTGTTTTTACAAAATGTTAGCAAAAGAGCACTGCACATTAATATTGCTTACTCTTGATTTTTCTGCCTTAAAACACACACACACTGCTCAGAAAATAAAATTTGTTTTTTCTTGATAAGAAAATGGACCAATTATCTAGATTCACTTTTTAAATTATAAACGGTTAGGCTAAAAATATTCCTCTTTGTGGTGGGTGGTGGGAGGATTCAGGGCCAAACTGGCTCTCTCTTTCTTGTTCCCTCTCTTTTCTTCCCCTATTTTCCTAAATTGCCAACTTTGGGGTTTCTGGTCCTTTAAAGAAATGCATTTATTCAGAACACTCCAACACCAGTGAGATGTCATTTTTAATTTTAATTTTTAAAAAATCTGTTTTTATTGCTTTTTAGAGAAAGAGGAAGAGAGAGAGAGAGAGAGAGAGAGAGAGAGAGAGAGAGAGAGAGAGAGAGAGAGAGAAAGAAAGAAAGAAAGAAAGAAAGAAAGAAAGAAAGAAAGAAAGAAATAGAAACATTGATGAGAAAGAAATATCGATCGGCTATCTCCACCAGGGAACAAGCCCAAAACTCAGACATGTGCCCTGGCTGGGAATCGAACTGGTGACCTCTTGGTGCATGGGTCAATACTCAACCACTCAGCAACACTGGCTGGATGATATTAACTTGAATTCATTTTAAATCTAAGTTTATCATCAACTGGTATTATTTTGAGAAAATATTCCATTGATTTACTATGGGGGAAATGAATCATATGATACCAACACTGAGAAAGAAGAGGGGTGTGGAAATGTATTGGGAAGGAAGAGGAGATAGAGAGACAGAGGATGGGCAGAAGAGAGAAGAAGGTGATATGAACTGAGAGAGAAACTCTCCTTGGGCCAACCTTTGGTGATGATGTCAAGCTTTGGTTAGATAATAGAATATTGGTAGGGTTGTCAGATTTAGCAAATGAAAACACAGGACACCCAGGTGAACTTGAATTTTAGATAAATAACGAATACTTTTTTATTGTAAGTGTTGCATGACAATCCTTCCATGTAAGAATGTGGATATTTTCCTTTTCTAGGGTCGATGGGTTACTTTGCTAGCATTCTGGAACCTACAGGTGAAACTGACTCCACCTTATATCCTGAGATCAAAACCATACAGAAGTTTTACTCTAAGCTCCTGAAACTTCTGGACTCTTCCTCGTTTCAACAGATGCCTTTAGGGGATTGAAATGCTTACATATTCTTTCCATCTGAGTAGTATGACTATATCTCTTTTTCTGATGAAAAAATTTTCAAATACACACAAAAAGTGGAATTCTAATGAACTCCCGCTACTGTCTGAGGAGCTGTCAATGTTTCCCAATGTGGTTTCATCTCTCCTCTTCCACCCTCCCTATTTTGCAGGAGTGTTTTAAAGAAAATTCCAAACTTCATGTCATCCTTAGATACTAGGTGTGTTTTTTAAATTATATCTTTTCTTTCCTATCTTTAAGCATATCTAATCTGTTCAATGTTGCCAAGATCCCACCTTTTACCCATCTCTCTTTATATAAAACTAGGGGCCCGGCAGTGAAATAGTAATTTGTATCAGCCTCTCCCAGTCCTGGAGGCCAGAAGTTCCAAGTCGGTGTCACGGGGCTAAAGGCAGGGTGTTGGCAGGACCACAGACTCCTTGGAGGCTCTAGGGGAGACGCTGTGTCCCTGTCTTTTCCAGCTCCCAGAGCTGCATTCCTCGGCTCATGGTCCCTTCATCTTCAAAGCCACCGGTGCAGTGTCTTTAAGTCTTTCGTCCATCACCTCACCTGCTCCTCCTATTGAATCAGAACTGAAGATAGTTTGGAGGCAGTGACGAATATAGAAGATGGTCTGGGAAGGGTGGGACCGAAGTCTGCACACTGTGATTACAACGTGCGGCAGGTGTCCCATGGAATTGTGTGGTCATGCAGCAGTAATGAACCTTTGCTGGAAGGTGGCCGTGTGCCAGGTGTTTTATGAGCATTCCTCCTTTCATTCTCACAATCCCCCTTGGAGGGAGGTACTGCTTTACTCATGGGAAAAACGAAGGCTCACAGCTCAACTTACATGGTGAGTAAGTGGGAATCGCAGGATTACAAGTGTTTAAAGAACAAAATGCGACTAAGTGTGAAGGTCATTGGCTTCAGGAAGCAACACATAAACCGGGCAGCATCACACATTTTGGTGGAAGGAAATGGAATGGCAGGGTTTTTTACTTTTATTTTTTCTTCCCTGTTGATTATCTTTTCTTTGGTGGAGGACTGAGAAAGCCTGCATAACTGATTACTTCACCAATGTTGACCAGAAAATTCCACACTGGTTGATTATGATTATGTTTCTGGGAAAGGTTGAAACTGTAATTAGATCAGGTATTAAATCTAGATAGCTTTTAAAATATATTTGTGTTGATTTCAGAGAGGAAAGTTGAAGGAGAGAGAGAAACATCAATGATGGGAGAGAATCATTGACTGGTCATCTTCTGCACACCCCTTACTGGGGATTGAGCCCACAACCAAGGCTTGTGTCCTGGCTAGGAATCAAGCCGTGACCTTCAGGTTCATAGGTCAACCCTCAACCACTGAGCCACGCAGGTCGGGTTAGGTTTGGTATCTTGGGTTTTTATCACACGTGACACCATGTGGGCCTGTGGTTTTCTCTTTACTACAAGGCAGGCAGCCTCTCTCCTGAGCAGAACCCTGAAGAAAGCCTTGCTACACAGTCTTCAGCTTAGTAGCGTTGGAATCACATAGGAACTCATTAACAACGCAGAATTGTAGGCGCCACCCTAGACCCGCTGAATCAAAACCCGCATTTAACCAGAGCCCCAGTGATTCAAGTGCACATGGAAGTCAGAGAATCACCACCACTAAGCAGCCCACTGGCAATGCAGGGAACCCACCTTTCAGCTGCTGGGGAGGCGGAAATAGCCTTCTCTCCCGTGTTTGTGCTAACAATACCAGGGAGCACAGTCAGTCCCCTAAGTCTTCATTTGAGTAAACAAATAACAAGTTAAAAAAAAAATACTCTCCAAGTATTTGCCTTCAGGCCTAAGGAAGGACATCTAAGTAACTGTTTTATCCTGGGGGCTAAAATCCTCGCTGATTCAGTTATTTACCATCCGTGTGTGCTGCAGGGTCCAGGGTGATAAATTATGGAAGAGAGCTATTAGATGACAGCACTGCCTCTTACATCAGGTGCTGGTGTTAGGCACAGTCTGCAATCTTCCCAGCAAGGAGAGAAACATGATGATGGTGCTTCTGAAAGATGCTTACTCACTACAGCCTATTTCTCTCCCAGGTCCTTGCTAGGCTGGTACTCTCTAAACCTTCCAGCGTGTGGTTTTGGCTGAAGCAAGGAATAGAACAAGGAGAAGTAGAAGGTGGCTAGTACATTCGTGTTTCTCATGTACCATCTGCAATAGAATTGCTTGGTGCTGGTTAAAAATATAGATCTTTAGGCTTCACCTGGAAAATTCGAGTCTCTAAGGGCGATGTTCATAAATTTTAGTTTTTAACAAGCTTACCAGGTCATCCTTACATAAACTAATTTTTGAGAATCACCATTGTATAGTATCTCTTATTGTATGGTGAAGAATCAGAAAAAAGACAGTAGTATAATGACTTTCTTAAAATTTCCGTGCCCCATGCATAGTCACATGTCCCGTTTTCCTATAATAAGGTGAGGTATGGATGGTTGTCTTTTTAGGAGAGCCTTTTAGATCTATTAGTATCTAATAAAGGCAGAGCTAACTGATGGTGAGTGGCTGAATGTGAGAGTAAGGTAATTAAGTGCTAAAGAAACAGTAAACTTTAAACAAAACTCTCATGTGATAGATATGAAATGACCATTTGTCACCAAGCATGCCAAATCCACAGGATTCTACTAGAATTGAAAGGGTTAAGGCAACTGGTCATGTTCCTTGAAAGATCTGACATAATGCCACGCACTGCCAGGAGGGGACAGCAGAGAGCTGCCAAACAGCCCTCAGAGAGGGGGGGGGGGGGGGGGGGGTGTTCAAGGTTATCAATTAGGAGGATTGTTAGAATAGCAGCCAAAAGCTGGCGACCCAGAGTGTCTACTCAGGAGACATCTCTAGCCCTAAACGAGGAGAGCTGGGTCCGAAACAGAGGCAGTCACCTCTCACGAAGAAAGGCAGTGCCCAGGCTAGTGGATGAAAGAGAGAAGCTGAAGTCAGAAAAGCAAGTTGGGTGAGTCAGAGGCAGGGTAAGCGGTGGGTGGCTGTGTCAGAGGGAGATGGTGGGACCCTCAGGAAGCTGAAGGGCTGTCAGGGATTTTCAGTTTTTTAGTGGCCATGGCTCATGTGAAATCAGGAAACAATACGGCCCCTGAGGAAGAACACTTCATAACCAGATCATTAAAAAACCTGGGACCTGACCCCTTATTGGAGAAATCCTTTGGCAGTGAGATTTTCAAAGTCTTGTTGGAAAATGCACTGGTATTAAAGGAAAAAAACGCAAGGAATACAAGACAAGACATGATAAAATATCGCAATTATGGTACAATCAATACTTGCTCAAGAAGCTCCAGTGAAAGGGGAGATCAATGAAGGTTGGAGTGGCCAAGGAAGGCTTCTTTAAAGAAGTGCAATTTGATCTGAGCCTTAATGCATTAGTGCGATATAGAGAGGCAAGGAGGACACCTAATGAGCCAAGGGGAAAAGCTCCCTCTGTTTGCAGGGCTGTGAGGAGGCCCCTGGTTTGTCAGGGTGCCTGGAGCTGGTGGAAGCCTGGGGCATAAAAACACTTGTTTGACCTTTGTTAAAATTTGTTTTGTTTGGTGGTTTCCAATAGGCTGGGGAAAAATAGGGTCCTGCTCCTTTAAGCAACCAGAGTACATCATTCACTCAGAGGAAATACACATTGATGCCACCTGCAGGTGACATAGGTAGCTCACACTGGAGGTGCTGCCTAATTTCTTTTAGTTGGTGTGCCATGATCTTGACTCTTTAAATAGATAGGATCTGCTCAGTACCTGTCTTCTGGATATATAAGATTGTGCCCAGAATTTTAGGAAGATTATCAAAGATTTTATTGAGAACTAGAGGCCCGGTGCACGAATTCATGCATGGGTAGGGTTCAGCCAGCCTCGCCTTGATTGAGGCTGATTGGGGTGGGCCAGCCGGGGGAAGGGGACAGCAGGAGGTTGGCCGGCAGGCCCTGCTCCCTGCAGAGCACGTCATAACAATGGGTCATTCTGGTCGTTCCAGTTGCTTAGGGATATATATATATATATTTCAGAAACCATATTCTGTTCTGGGAACCAGGAATAGGTAACTATGCACTTACATAGTAAAGGACACAAGAGATCCATCTTCCACCCACTAAACAGCTGGTGATTATTTCTTACAATCATGATCTAGATAGAAATTATGATGTAGTTGGGTAGGTGTTCTTTGTACATCCCATCTCTCCTGAAGTGCTAGCTTCTTGCTTTTTATTACTGATCACTGGTAGGTCGTCTTTTTATCTTTGCATATACACTTACTTAAAATACTACCTCCTTTTCCTTCATTTTTATAGATGGCTTCATGTCTCTCCACTACACTAGCCTGTATTTGGGTTGTCAACACAGTAACTCTTGTTTCTTTGATGTAGATTGTTTCTCAACCCCACTTAGGGATATAGCTTTTTGGTCTGAGCAACTTGATTATCCCTGGGGCAGTGATTCTCACTGAATGGAGATGGGACTGGAGGTAAAGTAGGAAAGGACATATCACCCATCACCAAGGGAAACATCACAGAGATCCAGAGAAATCCTCCTCTCCATCCCTGTGCTGATCTAGCTAAGAGACATTGCATAATTACAGGATCTGGGAAGCTGTGTGTTATCTTGCAGTAATCACTATTCAGCCTTCTCTATCTGCTGTTGGTTTGGGAGGGGTGTTTAAATCTTTTTGGTGAATCCCTTTGGTAGGTCAAATCACTTCCCATTTGACATCCAAAGAAAGCAGGCTCCTCATTGGGCATCCCAAGGATGTTGGGGTAGGAAGCTGTTTTCTTATAAAACACTCCTCAGGGTGCCAGGGCATCCATCACAAATTATTAGAGGAAGAGAAAAGAGCTGATGTTGGGTCAGTTTGAGGTTCCACATGAGAAGGAGGACAACTTAGATGACCACTTGGAGTCATTAAATTCCTCTAAATGGCTGAGTGTTGCTAAAAGGAATGAGCAAATCTGAAATCACAGTGAGCCCAGCTTTAGTTAAGTTCAGGCCTTGTTGACATGGATTAGGGTTGCCTGTATCTATCACTGGGACTACACTGTACATGCAGAGTATACAGTTTATTTCCTATTAACCAATCTGACCCACCCTGCTACCTAATGTTTAGTCCAAGGAAATAATTTTAGTCCAATCCAGTAATTTAAACCATCTCTGTAAGTTTATTTTCTTTGTATAATCACTCTTTCTATCCCCACCCATTGTGCCTCTTCAAGGGGGTTGTGGCTTGTATGACCTTGGCTGGTGGGGATGGGATTCTTGAACTCTGTTATTCCTGGAACTATCCTGATCTCTGTGGCAGAGGGGCTGAGCTGGGCTGCTTCCAGGCTTGGAGGATCCCAAGGTCAATGAGCTCCATCAGAGGGTTGTTCAGCTAATATTTGCTGCTGAACCCCAGTGGTTTGGCCTCTGTCATTGCACCAGGTTTCCATGTTAACTTGGTGCTCGCCTGATTCTTGCTGTGCTGTGAGTACCCTGGGAGTCTGGCTGGGACTCCGTATCATGACTGCTTCTGTGAAACTCTCCAGACTGACTGACTCTCAGGGCCTTTAGGGAGCTCCAGGCACCATCCCTGGGACCAAAAGCAGTTTTGGAGTGTTCACAGAGAACTTTTCTCTATCTAATTATGAATCACTAGAGGCCCAGTGCACAAAATTTGTGCACTGTTAGGGTCCCTAGTGGCTGCCAGCTGCTGGCCAGGGCCCCCCCCCCCCCCCCCCCCGCAGGTCCCGCACCCTGGTTAAACTCTGGGCGACCTCCTGGTAGAGAGGACAATTTGCATACTACATTTTTATTATATAGGATCATCAAATTCTGTCTGAGACAGTGTGCCCTCATTGGGAATTTTCACTCCAGTGTTAGAAACCACAAGCTGGACAGTTTTTCTGGAAATTTCCTGAAACCCTCCCTGATTACCTCTGTTCTCTGGGAATCTAGGGGAGACTGAGATACATTTTCTCTTCCTCTGCCTCCTTCGTTCCTTCCACCATCCCTCAGGTTGGAAGAGAAAAACTTTGGACTTTCTTCAACATCTTCTCTTCTTTCTACCCTCAGGCAGCAAGCCTTTGCTGAGCCATCAGATGTGCAAGGAGTATCCTTGCTCAAGGTGTGGTCCAAGGACCTGCAGCATCAGCCCCACCTGTGAGCTGATTGGAAATGCAGACTCTCAGGCCCCATCTAGACCTAATGGATCAGAAGCTGCATTTTTAACAAGACTTATGAGCACATTAAGGTTTAAGAAGCATAGGTTAGAGGAAATAGTATGATCTAGCTTACTTAGGCTTAGCCCTTAGCAAATTAATGGGAGTTATAGAGATTTAGGAAATCCTTTTTTTTTTTCTCTTGAAAAAGCTTGCTTTCATAGACCATTAAGTTGCTGCAAAATTGTATTTTGAAATTCTGAAGCTGAATATTAACTTTTTTTTGCACTCTTGGTATAATAATCATTAACCTTCTCTAGGGAAATAGCTGTTTCTAAAAGACTATGGGAAGAAGTTCAATACAGGGAAATGCAGACGAGAAAGCTACTTAAGCATATTAAAATGTTATCCCATAAATATTTTGAAAAAAAAGAAGAGAATAATTAGAGATGAGTAAACAAGTTAAGTTGGTGACAATATGCTTTTTTAAAAAATATGTTTTTATTGAGTTTTAGAGAGGGTGGAAGGGAGAGCAATAGAAAGATAGTAACATCAATGAGAGGGAAATATCGATTGGCTGCCTCCTGCATGCCTCCTCCATGCCTCCTGCATGCTTCCCCATAGCCCAGGTCTATGCTGAGCTACACCAGCCGGCAACAATATATCTTTTTATACTTCAGTTTTTCTAACTTTACTCTGGTACTGTGCGGTTTGTGAGTAGAAAGCAAATTTAATTGATTTGGGTCACCATCTTCATGCTTCTCACAGTGTATTTTGCCAAAATACTCTAAAAAGATGGACTTCATAACCAATTAGTTTACAAAAACGCTGTGACCTACACATTCCTCTTGGAGACTTACAATACACAACATCATTGTAAAGAACTGCCACAAAGTCCTTCCAAGAAATCCCTTTAAGATAAGCTCACGGGAATTTCTAAACCTCATTTGTCCCTGGAACGCTGTTCCATGTAAGCAATATGCTTTAGCATAACACAAGACTTGTGTTCACTGGGAATGTTTTAGAATATTCTAACTTAAAATATACTCTTCCTATTGACTAGGTAACGATTGCCTAGTCTAATATGTGGTGCTGTCCCCATGCTCCTGCTGGCGGCTCACAACTGATTCAAAGGCACCCAGATTCTTTACACTCACAAGGCCCCTCGATGCTGCAGGACACTCCAGCCAGTGCCCCTTCTCCCCTTTGCCCCAGGCCTGCTGCTCTGCCCTCCATGTCTGTTTTTGTATCTCGTCCTTGTTTTCTGCCTATCTAACCCACCAATTCAGTTGATACCATGGATCGTCTGCTTGCCTCTCAGTTCATTTCACCACAGATACAATCTCTTAGATCTCCTTGGAATTGAGAACAAACTGATTTGTAAAGAAGCCGCCAGTTCCCACTTCACAGCCCGGCTCAGGCTCCCAGACCAACTTCCTGAGACTCCTGCTGACGAGGAGAGTTGGACAATTACTGAAGTAAATTTCCTCTAATGAGTCCACAGGGATGGCCTGACCACAGCTGCGAGAGGCCAATAAATGGCTTTGCAAACCCAAAAGGAGGACGCATGCTCTGGAGAAGATTTCTGGTCCTTTCCTGACATAGTCTTGGACAAGTTTTCAATTTCCGTGTGAGGCTAGTCTTATAATTTCATACTCTTTCAGGTAACATTGTAGAGCTAAAGCACGTGCATATTTAGAGAGAATGGGTTCTCAGGTGATCTCTTTTTTTTTCTTTCTCTTTCTCACAGTGAAAGAGTTTCGTGTGTATTGTATTTGAAAACCAAGCCTCATTCTACAGTTATGCATATGGTTAATTGTGTATAGATTAGCATGAAGTGTATTCCATGGAACTAATTTTAGTAGATACAAGTCAGAAGAGAGTCCTGTGAAAATAAGTAGGGAACTGCCGGGATGGTAGTGGAAATATTGATGGAGCCAGAATGGAATGAAAAGGAACATTAACGGGTTGTCAAAAGGTAGCAGAGTTGCACTAGCTGGTTTGGCTCAGTGGATAGAGCATCAGGCCGTGAACCAAAGGATCCCGGGTTTGATTTCAGTCAAAGGCACATACCTCCGTTGCAGACTCCTCCCTGGCCTGGGCCCTGGTCGGAGCTCGTGAAGGAGGCAACCAATTGATGTGTTTCTCTCACATTAATCTCTCTCTCTTTCCCTCTCTCTTCCACTCTCCCTAAAAATCAATGGAAAAATATCCTCAGGTGAGATTAACAACAACAACATCAACAACAGAAAAAGGTAGTGAGTTACACAGCCATGCTCAAGCTGTGACCTCATATAGGCAGGATGTACTTCCCTGCGCCTTCACTAGGGTTTGGCCATGTGTCTTGCTTTGGCCAATGGGATGTTAGTAGGCCTGACTTGGGCAGAGGCTTGAAATATGCTTGTGCACTGGGCCAGTGTGGCTCAATGGTTGATTGTTGGCATGTGAACGAGGAGGTCATGGTTCGATTCCTCATCAGGGCATATGCCTGGGTTTTGAGCTCAATCCCCAGTAGAGAGGCATGCAGGAAGCAGCTGATCAACAATTATCTATCATTATTGATGTTTCTGTGTCTCTCTCCTTCTTCTTTCCTCTCTGAAATCAATTAACTATATATTTTTAAAAAAGAAATATGCTTGTGCAAGAGTTTCTCCTGGGAGCTGCTGCCCCATCAGTCTGGGTCGCAGAATGGATCCTCCAGAAGCTGACCTGAGTCCAACCCATAGTCCAAAGGGACAACCCCCTGAAGGAGTCACTCACACATATTTGTCTTTCCAAACGGCCAGGTTTATTAGGGGAGACCTCTCCAATGAGCCACTAGAGTCACACGCAGGTTACATACTGCGAGTGGGGAGGCTTATGCCATAGAATCAGGCAGAGTGAGCACCCAGCGCAAAGTCCCAGTCTCTGTGGTGTCCAAAGATGGAGAGGTGAATGGTGGTCTCAAGCCAGGCAGTGACAGTGGCTGCTCGTGCCCATGGAGGGAAGTCCGGGTGGGCTCTGAGTGTGATCCGTGGTATAGACAAGCTCAAGCTTTGGGTGGTTGGAGCTCGGAGTTCTCATAGCCCACAGGGGGTGAAGGTTTCACTCATAGTAGTGTCTAGATGGAGTCCCTCTCCAAGTGTGGTTTTGGGTATTCTGGGCTCCTCCTAAGGGCATTCTAGTCATACCCCATTACCTCAGTCTTGATAGAGCACTTGGCATAATTGTCACGCCTGAGCGTGAGTCCATATTGGATTGTCAAGGGCATCTAAAAAGCCCTTGCCCTTGCTTTATACACCAAAGCTCAGCCCAGCCGATCCTCATCCTGAAGTAGAGGTGCCCGACTGAGCCCAGCCTAGCTCAGCCAAATTATTGTCAACCAGCAGATTGTGTTAGAATAAATGTTTGCTACAAGCCATGGGATTTGGGGAGGGGGAGTTGTTACGCAGCGTCTATATGTGGCAATAGCTGCCTAATATACTGGCTTTAAGTAAAATAGGATTCTCTATTGCATTGTTATCTTAAAGACCTTAATCTTCTATGTGCATGGAAAATCTTTACTATGACCATAGAATGAGTGGCATTTCCCACTGGACCTTTACTTTCCAGAACGATTTATGATACCAAGGCAGGTAGAGATATAACCATGTTGGCCTCTAGAGAAAGGATGATTAACCACCCCTTTACTCCCCACTTCCAAATGCAACACACACAGAAGTCTATCCCAATGAGATGGATTACTAATATGATGGGTTACAGCTACATGGTTATTGAGTCATGGTGTTAGGAAGAATAGTTTTGGATGTGGAGAGGGGAAAGGTGACATTTTAAAGTTTGCTCTGTGTCTCATCTTCATGCCCATGGCTGTTAAAACATCTATAGAAAATATTCATTCTTTGGGAGATGGGTATAAAAGACAGTATGAAATGGGAAAAAATGCATGATCTGTCTGAGGCAGGGAAGATACCCAGCTGTGAGGAATGGAAATAGGAAGGTGACAATAATGTCATCTACCTGATTATCACACCCACCAGTTCACTGACGTATGTTTCCTTACTAAGTTTTTCCAGTGCATCCTTTTCTCCTATGATGGCTGATTGGAGCTGCCACCTCATTGGGAGGTGCCTCCTACCTTGAGAAAGCCTAGGATGGGTGACTTTGAATTATTCTGCTAGAGGTCTCAAGAAGAGATGCCCAGTTTTCCTTCCAGGTGCACATGTTCTGGTTTCTCCTTGCCTGCTCTTGCCATTAGAGCGATGAAACCTAGATGCTAAGAGACCAAGGAGGCCATTTGCTTCTAGCCTTTGGGACAGGGGTTGGAAAGCCATTTTCTGCTTTTCCAGAACCAGACAGTAAATATTTTAGTCTTTGAAGGCCATATAATTTGTATCGCAGCTACTCATTTCCATCATCACAGTATGAAGGCAGCCATTGACAATGCTCAAAGGAATGTATGTGTCTGGGTTCCAGTAAGGCTTCATTTACAAAAACAGGTGATAGGCCCGGCCACTTTTATTCAGTGGTTAGGTCATCGGCCACAGACTGAACGATCTCTGGTTAAATTCCAGGTCAAGGTTGGGGACCTGGGTTGCATGTTCAGTCCTCAGCTCCAGTCCGTTGCATTTGGGAAGCAGCCAATTCATGTGTCTCTCTCATAATCATCTCTCTCCCTCTCTCCCTCTCTCCCTCTCTCCTTCTCTCCCTCTCTCCCTCTCTCCCCTCTCCTACTCTCCCCCCCCATCCTCCCTCCCTCCCACTTTCTCTAAAAAATAACCTCTAGTGAGGATTAATAACAATGAAAAATAGGTTGTGGGGTGCATATGACCCATGGGCCATAGTTGGCTGATCTCTGCTTTGGGAAATGGATTCTTATAGCCAACATACCACTGTGCGTTGTAAAGAAAATGTCTTTTTTCTGAGATTTCCCCTGGGCACATCTTGCTCATAAACTTGTGGTACAAAGTGTTGGGTTTGTATATCCTGAGCTTATGTTATCTATATTTGTATTTTTTTCACAGAGAAGACCAAAGTAATACCTTGTGATGCTCTTATGAGTTAAGCTGTACTCATAATAAAACTGGCCCTGGTATATGGAGAAGAAGAGATAAATATGCCAAGTTTTGATTAACCTATATGATATTAATTCTTTTTGAACTCTAAAAGAAGTTTATTCTAAAATCTTTATTTTATTCTAAAAAGCTTTATCTGTTTTTGTATGCTACTACAATGATTATGAAGTGTATTTGTAACTCTTGCTCAAGGTTTAAGGGGAAAAATGGAGTACCTTTCATTAGAAGAATTTCTACAGATTCTGAATTCCAGGCAACATGTCATAACATTTCTGATTTGTGACATTAAAAACTTTCTGTTTTGGGTGTTAGATCAGTTGAGTGTGACAAGACAATCTAAAGATGAACTCTGGAACTGCGTGAAAGCAAGACTCAATAACTTATATATAATAAAGCTTTGATAAATATTTTATTGACATAATAAAAAATAATAACTGCCTCTTACTTTGTAGATGCTTGACATTTACTTCTGAATTTCCTACAAAAGACATATTGAAGGAAAATTCAATAGCAAAATAGATCACAGAAAATTAAATATTACAACTTGAGTAATTGCAGAAAGGCAAATCAAATTTTCAAGATAAGCCATCACAAGACAGGAAGACACGGATGTGTTGCTTGTGCACTAGAATGGTTGTCAGCATATTTAGCACCTCGGCGTGTCAGTAGGGATAACTGTGAATTCAACTCCACACTAATGAGACCCACACCATCTGCACGATAACCTTCCTGCTTTCCCGTGTGTTTGAAACATTAACGATGCTACCTCAAACATGGCCCAGATTTCTCCCCTTTCATGAATCTCCTAGGTTTTTGGCCACCGCTACTTCTTATAGGATAACTGCAGGTAGTGCGTTTAAGGACAGTAGAACAGAGTCACACAAGAAGCCATCCCTGCTGTTCGTGATCCACTTAATTGCCAGCTCTGCTAGATCACCCATCAGGTAACCACAAAACTTTTCTAAAGAAACAGAGTCAAAATCAAGAGGGCAGATCGGACTGTTGTCAGCATGTGGCTGCATTTCGCTGCCTTTTGGTGCCAACGGATTCATTTTCAGGCTTGCAAAGGCAAATCGGTCTTAGGCACCATCATCCCTTATTCCACCGTGAGCAGTTTCTTCAGACATCAGGGGAGCGCGAACATGCAAGCAGAGAATTCTGGCAATTTATAAATCTCTGCTTTAAATTCTATCCTGTTGGTTTCCTGAACTCTCTGAAATCTAATTAGACAATCTCCTGTCTGGTTTTCTCCCCAGGGCTTATGTGCTTTTGTGTCTTCTCATTTTGAAGCCTAATGAGCGGAATCGGACTCATCCTTATTAGCTGGTCTTCTTGAGGTCCGTAGCACCACGTCCAGAGTGAAAAGTCACAGGTAACAGTTCCAATTAGGAGAACCGGGAAACTTTCTTTTAAAAGAACCCGAGGCAGTAGCCTGGGTTACATTTGTTCTGGGTTAGTTCTTGCTTTATGATTTCAGACAGGGAGGCTTTCTGATAAAATCAAACCAACAAAGAACCAAGGTATCTGTCCTGTGTGTTAAAAGGCTTCGGAAATGATCCAAACAAAGTAGATTATTATCACTGCTTCTTCTATTGCATTTTTATGAGAGTAATACCTTGTGTGACCTAATGAGCCTAGTAGAAGGGATGTGTTTTAAAAGACAATCTATGACTATCACATATTGTGTCCACTGAAGTCACCAGGTCGGTCAGATTTTGTTTGCCTTTATTTTGACATCCAGGGTCTGTCCCTCTCACTTTTACTACCAACTCTTTGGGGGCTCTTCCTTCTCTTTTTTTTTGTTGGTACATTTTCACTTTTCAACTCTAGAGTTATCTCCGTTGCCTAAACCATTCAAATTATTGCATGCCATCTGGCTACCAAAATGAGTTTTAGTTGGGTCATAGGCTCATTATTAAGCCAATAAGATTTCTTTAGACTTGCTGAGAGACATGGGATACAGGCAAGTGTTTTTTTTACTACATAGGGATAGAGGACACTGTAGTTCTTTGTGCTTTTGCAGCCATGTTGCTCTCATGCAAATGCTAAGTATGGATTCAACTTCTGGAAGGCAGAGCTAAGAATTAAAGAGGGAAAAAGATTTTGGGGAACATCATTGGAACCCTGACCAATTCATACCTGATTTCCTTCTGTATTTTTCAATTATATAAGACTAGAGTCCTGGTGCATGAATTCATGCATGAGTGGGGTCCGGCCAGCCTGCCCTGATGGGGGCCCATTGGGCCAGGCTGGTGGGGCGGGAGGGAGGCCACAGGAGGTTGACTGGCCACCCTGCCCCCGATTGGGATGTTGGGGGCTGATCAGGGGTCAGGTCAGCCAGGGGGAGGGGCTTGGATCAGGCCAGTTGGCTGTCATAGTGCATGTCGGTAGCCACTTGTCGTTCAAGTTGTTCCACTGTTCTGGTCACTGGGCTTTTATATATATATACTGGAGCCCCGGTGCACAAAAACTTTGTGCACTCTGGTGGGGGGGCATCCTTCAGCCTGGCCTGTGCCCTCTCGCAGCCTGGGACCCCTCGGGGGATGTCCACCTGCTGATGTGCCTGGCCAGCCTGGGTGAGGGGCTGATTGCTGTTTGCAGGCTTGCCAAGCCCCCCAGTGGGGACCCTCACCCCATGGGGGTGTGGCTAGCCTGGGTGAGGGGCTGAGGGCCATTTACAGGCTGCCCACAGCCCCTTCAGGGTTCAGGTCCCTACTGGGGTACCTGGCTGAAAGCAGGTATCTGGGATTTATTTAACTTCTATAATTAAAACTTTGTTGCCTTGGTCCCCCACTCGAAGCCTGGGTTGCCTCTGGCAACCCAAGGTCACAGCCTGGCAGGTATCTGGAGTTTATTTATCTTCTATAATTGAAACTTTGTAGCCTTGAGTAGAGCTCAGGGCCTGCAGGGCCCTGGCTTTCTCCATTCCCCGGGGCAACTCCAACTCCATGGCTGCCACCATCTTAGTTAATTTGCATATTTGCTCCTGATTGGTTGGTGGACGTGGCTTGTGGGTGTAATGGAGTGATGGTTAATTTGCATATTACTCTTTTATTAGATTAGATAGATAATAAATTCCCTTCTTCCTTAAGCCACTTTGGGTATGTTTTCTGCTACGTGTAAGGCAATAAGGCCTAAATACTCAGCTATGGATAACAACTGCTCATGCCGAAGAGAACCTGGGGATGCTCCCTTTAATGCCTGTTTTTAGAATGCATAAATCAGGGAGATGAGACACTGACTTGGCAGCAAGTCTGATAGAGGGGGAGGTACATCTAGCATCTGGATGTACCTCCATCCTTTCCTGCCTTTAAATTAAGAACTACATCTATCATTAAGCCATGAGATACATTCTCAAAAAATGCTTAATCTTTTAAATTT
>PVJC01010822.1:0-42881 GCA_004026665.1 Murina feae | reverse complement strand
AATAAGCCAATCAATGAAAGAAAAATACCACATGACCTCACTTATTTATGGATAATAAAGACCATTACAAAATGATAAACATAAACAAATACAGAGACAGAGCAGCCTTGAACAGACTATCATCCTACAGCTGGAAGGCTGGGGATGGTTGGGGGGGAGTTGGGAGATCAACTGAAAGACTTGCATGCATGCACAGGAGAATAATCAGTGGACACAGGAAACTGGGGGTTAGGGAAGGGGGGGGAGGGCAAGGGGAAAAAATGGAGATCTATCTATCATCTGTTGTAATACTTATCTATCACTTGTTGTAATACTTTAAGCAATGAAATAAAAAAAAAAGAAAATGAAGGCACTTGCTTTTCTCTAGATGAACTTTTACAAGAGAGTCAGTCAAGGAAGGAGACACCTCATTCCAAAATACAATTTAGATAACTGGTGTTTGAAAGAGAGCAGGTCACTACCATGTGTGTGCACATGTGCAAGTCTGTATGTGTGTGCTTGTGTGTGCATGTGTGTACATGGAGAATTTATGCAGCATCTCCTATATGGAGGGAAGTGGAAGGGAAATTGCTATATGAAATAAATATGATTCTCATCTTCAAAGATTGTACCATCTATTAGGGATATTAATTACCAAATATCTAAACACATAAAATTGCCAGGAACACTGTAGAAACTTAAAAAACATATGCCTTAATGAAATCAGTCCTATGCTTAAGATTTCAGAGCTGCTAAGCATATAGCCAGGGATAAGGAAACAGATGGTTTATCATAAAGGCAATATCAGAAGACTAATTGCAGGCACAGGTTGGCTGAGTGTGTGTGTGTGTGCACACGCACGCGTGCGCGCATGTGCACACACAGGAACTGGAATTCTAATCAATTTCCTATAACTCACCTTTTTTACGATCTGACCCATCTGGTATTTGTGTTTCAATGAATGATTTTCTGATTCTCATAACTCCAGGTGTGACAACCAGAAATCCAGAGATAAAGGTCTGGAGAAAAGGAGGCATCAAGTCCAAGAGAAGGGAGATATTTTATATCACTGGGCTGTGGAAACAATTGAGACATTTTTGGATAATTATTCATACACTAGTAGAAAGTGGTAAATGCCAAGCTAGGCCAATGAAAAGGTTTAATAAATAAAAAAGAGAGATGTTGCATAGAAGAAGGAGAACAAGAACATCTTTGAAACAGATAAAAAATTGCAGTAACAATTGTGAATCTCCCTTCTGAGTTGAAAGCCCAGCTTCAGAACTACAGGTTCTTGTGACCTTGAGCAGCTATTGAACATCTACATGCTCTACTCTGTCATCTGTAAGATGGGGGTTTGCTTAACAACATGTAATTATTAGGCACCTACAATGTAATAGGCTGTTTTGGAACATTGCTCTAAGCATTGGAGAGCAGTTACCTTCCGCAGTGGGCTGCTGTGAAGTTAGTCCATACCTGTAAAGAGTTGAAAACAGTCATCCTCATGAGATACAGAAATAAATTGTAAGATAGGGAGGCGGGTGGGAAATGAGGCACATGAAAATGAAGAGACTGCTGACAGAGCTAAGCAAATGATGAAATGAAGCAAGCATTAAAAAAATAGAATCTTCTATGGAATTAGAAGTAAATTGAAATAAAGTGAAAACTACTGGTACATAATCCTAACATATAAAAGCCCAGGGTTTTAACCACCTAAGGCTGACCAACCCAGAAGTCCTTTAGTCAGTGCTGGTTTGCCCCTCTGCAACCTGGTGACCTAGCACTAACTGCCCTGGGGGCTGAGATCCAGAGAGAGAGGCAGGGTCTGATCTGCAGCCCTCAGTGGCAGCTGTTGATCAGTACTGGCCTCTCTCTTTCTCTCCCTCTTTCTTCGCTAGCAGCCGGACCTTTCTTTCTCTCCTGGACTCCACTGGGGTTGCTGTTCAGCCCTACCTCTCTGATTAGGCCTAGAGATAGTCCTGGAGATGCTGACTGGCATAGGAACTGACCAATCAGAACCAAATGTGGGTGCTGTGCAGAACCAATGGCTGTCTAGGAGGTGGAGCTTTTGACGCTGACTGGCATAGAAACTGACCAATCAGAACCAAATGTGGGTGCTGTGCAGAACCAATGGCTGTCTAGGAGGTGGAACTTTTGACGCTGACTGGCATAGAAACTGACCAATCAGAACCAAATCTGGGTGCTGTGGGGAGCCAATGGCTGCCTAGGAGGAAGAGCTTTTGACACTGACTGGCATAGAAACCGACCAATTAGAACCAAATTGGCCAGCAAAGGAGGGCAGTTGGGGGTGAGATCAGGCCTGCAAGGGAGGGAAGTTAGGGGTGATCAGGCAGGCAGGCAGGTGAGCAGTTAGGAACCAGTGGTCCCAGGTTGCAAGAGGGATGTCCGACTGCCGGTTTAGGCCCGATCCCACAGGGATATAGAGATATGCCCACTCTCAAACACTTAATGACTCCCAATGTCTTCAAACCAAACTATAAAATTTGAATTTGGGCATTTAAGATACTTCATATAATTATATCTAACTACATTCCCAGCCTTATTTCTCACTCTACTTCTACATTTTGGATCACAGACCACAGATTATGCTTTGGATGGTCCTACAGTCTCTTAAATGGTATGTGATACAGTTATCAAGCTATCTTATACTCTTTCCTGCTGTATGCAATTTTGGTAGCATGGCTACTTGAATTTATGAACCTCCATTTCCCCCTTTCAAATAATCATACAACCTGCTCTGATTAACTTGCTTTATGTTTTTATTAATTTTTTGCCTGTAGAGGTAGCAGAGTACCTCATATACATTAGGTTCTTAATACATATGAGTTCACTCCCCTTGCTCCTTAGCTGCATTCATGGTGTTTGCTCTTCTTGGAATGATTATCAAGTTTTTTCTCTTTTCAAAATAATAACCATCATTCCAGGATCAACTCAAAAGTCAGCTTCTTCAAAGCCTTCTGTCCATCTCATCACAGGAGAGATGGATCTCTTCCTCTCCAAAGTGTGACTTTATGACATCTTCTGCACCATACTTCTCAAACCCTACCATAGTTAATACTATTTGTGCCTTGTGTACTTGCAGTCATTGAAAATAATGACCCTGTTCTATTAATTTATGTGACTTGACTATATTGACCTAGCACCTTGTGCATGGTGGATATCCAAGAGATTAAAAATAAATTTGTTGAATAAATGGAAGAACTGGACTGATCTTGAGCAGAAATGGGCCACTGGAGGTTTGCTGAAGGCCTGAGTGGTTGAGGCAGTCTGTGTGATGTTACTTCAAGGCTTTTCTCTGGGGCATCCCCTGACATCCCCACCCCTCAGCCTGGACAAAAAAAGAACATCTCAGTGTGTAGAGTAATGATATTTATAGGTCTTGTTTATTAGCAAATTATTAGCTGTGTTTATAAACTCAGTTTGACAAGATAGGAAGTCTTTGAAATGAATACTGTTTGCTGAAACCAGAAGCAAGTTCAATCAACAGAGCATACTGAGTCTGTTTAAGGAAAAGTGCAGTCAACGTGGCTTTTACTATCTTATACTCCTCACTCATTCCTTTTCATTTTTGAAACTTAAACTTAAAATTTTCAAAGCTTTGACTAGGATTTTTAGGCTAAGATTGATCTTTTTGTGTGTCAACTTGCTGTTATCATGATGCTATTCGTTTTTGAAAAGTTTGTTGGAGGTGATGGAGTCTTGGGACTTTGATTTGATCCCATTCAGCTCAGCCACACTCTAAGACCCTAGTTTACTTGATTAGCAAGAGTCCAGAGGACTGTGGAACCACACCTGCTGGCTCCTTGCTGCCTCAGAGCACCTTCCTTGTTGGAAAGGTTACCGGGAGACACTGGAGGGGCTGAATTTTTGATTCAGAAAATCTCCTGAGTCAAAATCTAGAAGAGACATTTTCTGACATGAACAGTGCTAGCTGGTTGGCCCTGGGTTCCAGCATCACCGAGAGAAGACTCCAGGTGAAAGATAACCCCCAGAGCAAAAATGCATCCTAGAAAGCGATGAACCCACCCAGAGGCTTACCAGCCTTTTGGTTGGTTTTAGTTAACAAGAAATAATTGCACCTCCAGAGTGTCCAACTCTTTGGTTGCCAAGACAGGGATTCTGAGAATGGAAGGGGTTAGAATAACTAATAATCTTATCCAGAACGATCAGCATGCTCATCCCAAAATCCCAGTGAAATGTGAGGGGGTTGAACCTATAAGAATGATTGAACTGAATTTCTTGAAGAGAGGACAGAATTTCAAACCATCTTCTAGGAGCAGGCATAGAGTTATGCCGAGTGGAAGTGTCCCCTTAGTGGGATTAGTAGTGAGCTCAGAATATATGGAGTCTGAGACGGGGGTGCCCTTGTTTGGTGATCGATGATGATGAACGAGCATTCTTTTGCTGAGGCTCTACTTTTTTTCCTCATAAAAGTGCCTCAAAATTTCCAACGAATTCCTTGTTGGAATGACTTCTTAGCTTGTTTATATTTTCTATCGCATCACTCTACAATTGCACCTCATTTTTAACCAACGAGTAGTTTCCTGCTTTATTGCACTTGGCTTTGGATGACTTTTGGTTGTTTCCAAAAATAAAATTCATCTTCAAAGTAAAAGATTTGTGTTATTAAAACCCTGTAAGAAATACAACTTTGACTCTGAAGAACTCAAGTCCCAGATACATTTTGATATTGAAAACAAATCATGTCTTCTTATTTTGCAGTCTAATCTTACACATTTTCATATCTTCTCTTGTGTTTTTTAAGAGATGAAACTCAGATTTATATAAAATATTCCAAGGGCATTAACAAAAGAGTTGCGCCTAATCTTTGCTCTTGTAAATTTCTTCTTCTAAAGTATCTCTTTGAAAATAAAAGAAATGTAAAATATCTCTGTAACAAAAACAGGGGCACCTGTGATCAAATCATAAAAGAGTAATAGATACCCTCTATCATGGTTCAACCTGCATTTTGCTCATTTTATGTGTGGGTGGTTATATTATAGCCTATTTTCTTTGTGTCACTAGGGTAATACATACTTACTGCAGAAATTAGAAAAAGAAGAAAAGCAAAAGGAAAATAATTTAAAATCACCTATAATTCCATCAACTACAGGTAATAATTTTGATCTTTCATCTTTCTAGCCTCTTTTTTTTTAATGGACTGTTTATTTCACGGCAGATTTAAGTCATTAGGTTATTTTTGTTTGTATTTTCTTTATTTATTAAAAAATAATATATGTATATACAGAAACTTTCATAAAAATGTCAATAGAGTGAGTTATATTAGCCATAGTCCACTTCCTCCCCTTTTAGCAAAACCATTTTTTGTCATATTTTTATAATCTAAGCTAAAATATTTTTATTTTCTTTGTTATTTTCAGAATGGAATTGTAGATTTTTAGTTATTTAAGTGCAATCATTATTTTTTTTTGATGCTTTAGTCATCCTAAAATAGCCAGTGGGAATGTCTTCAAATGGTTCTTGTGACTTTCTCACACATACCTGTCACCCGCATCCTTCTTTGCTTTCTGACATGGAAGGAGTTTTCAGGCTCACCTTGTAGGCTCCCTGCCCCACCTGTTTCTCCAAGGAGTCCTGACTCTGTCAGCAAATAATAGAAATCAAGATCTGGGCACGCCATGAGCTTTGGGTTTGAAGTGCCAGTGCTTCTAGTTCTTCTCAGGGGGACAGAACTGGAAAACATCTACATAGTTCAGGCTCATATAGTACTGATGGTTCACGTTCAAGGTTAGTACTACTATTTTTCTTAAATTTTTTGATTTTATAGGTGGACCTCTTTTCCCTTCTCTCTAGCTGTGTGTGTGTGTGTGTGTGTGTGTGTATGCTGGAAGTATTTGACAGTTTGCAAAAATGATTACTATACATGTGGAAAATTCTGGATAGGAAGCAAGACAACATTCTCATAGTGACAGGCTTACACTGGTATGGGCGACGTGTGGGGTGAACATAGAAGGTCCAGGTCATTTCCCAATTTCCCATGAATGGTCGGGAAGGAGGGGGCTCTCTCTGGAACAGGGCTTCTTCCTGTGCCACAGTGGGGCTCCTAATCAATGGGGCAGGCCACACCTCTGGCTTCCAGAGGGCTTTGTGAAGGATGCCACAATGCACAACTCTAGGAAAATCTTCTCCCATGCATTTTCTTATAAATATGAACAATTTTTGAATATGAACATAGAAAAAATTCTAATAATGACATTGTTGGGTCAACATGTATATCGAAGACTAAGGCTCTCTGGATGCATTTTGCTAAACTGCGTGCCTGGGAATCTGCATCACATATGCTCCTGTGAGTGAAGTGGAATATGGTTCATGCAGAGATCTTGACAGTACTTGTTGTGAGGCTGCTGCTTTCTCTTGCTCGGCTTTTACATTCTACTTTCTTTTCAGGGCTGCAGTGAGTTATTGCATCTCTACGATTGGTTTTTATATTTTTAAACCATTTACATTTATAGTTATAACTTATATTTGTTTTTTTATGTGATCTCTACTTCAGAAAGCAACATGTAAGGTAAAACCCTTATCTATGTTTATTTGTCTTGTAGCAAATGCTTCCTACTGGATTCTTACATTAGGTTCTGTGTCTGTCTCTTACTGAACAATGAATGGGTTTTCCTTTAAAATTTTTCTTTCTTTACATTTTAGCTAAAAATTCCAAAAGCCTGCCTCATGTGCCGTTAACATAATGTGATTTCTGAACCAGAAAGCCCCTATATTTAAAGCAAACTTTGTTATATGTAAGGCATAATTTTAAGAAATAAACCAATAAGTAAGTGTGGGTATGGGTTATACATTAGAACTTTGAGGGAGGTGGGTGATTTTAAAATCACTGCATCACTTTATCACTTTCTTGGAAAGGAATTTGGGAAGAACAGTGTGCTTAAGCTGTGGGTTCTATCCATGTCATTTAAGAACTGCTAAAGTCATACTGGGTTAGAAAGTTGTAGAAATAGGTAAAATGTATAATTAGAAAGAGCCACAAATATTCTTAAACTAACAGGAAAAGCCTGAAAATACTGCATGGAACCCAAGAATTGCTAGGATATAAATTATTTGCTGTGTATCAATATAATTTTTGATGTAGCTTTAAAAATTAACATGCTCGATTCCTTTTGGATTTTTTGAAAGAATTTACAACTAATTCTTATATTTTGGATGTTGGCATTTGTGAGCATTATTTCCATCCTCAAATTTGTTTTTATGAAGGAGAGTTTGAGGGGCAGTGGGGCAATTTGCTCTGAGCCACCTGGGGAGCCAGCTGTGAAGGAAACTTGATTAATTTTTCTAAATTCCTTGTTGTGAGGGAAAGGTTTTGGTGAGGACCAACTTTTCATTTCACCCCAAATTGGAGGTTGTGGCAGAGAAAGGAGGTCAGCTCTGTTTTTAAACTTCTTTTAGCCTGCAGCTGGCTGTGTGTCCACAAACTGGGGGTTTGCTGAGGGATCAGGGCCTTAGGGAGCAGTGGAGGGGACCAGGCATTACTTGGGCCAAGAAACCTTTGCCCCGAGGAGAACCCTGCAGGTGGTCAATATAGAACAGCATGGTCTCAAGCCATTGGTGTCAGGATCAGGATCCACTTCCTCTCCTGAAGGTCACGGAGCACCCCAAGACTCTCATTTCCACAGGTTCAATCTATTGACTTTGATTATATTAGGTATGAACTAATCAATTTAAAAACACATGGCATGTGAACAGATGTGTTTTGTTACTTTTGGTAACTTTATTTACCAAATCAAAAGTTTTTAGTGAGAAAAGTAGCATTATTTTACAGTTTTGCAATTTTCTTTTTGTTGTTGATCTTCACCTGAGGATATTTTCTATTGATTTTTAGGGAGAGTGGAAGGGAGGGCGAGAGACACAGAGAGAGAAACATGGATGTGAGAGAGACACATTGATTGGCTCTCTCCCTCATGTGCCCCGACCAGGGCCATGGATTAGCCTGCAGCCAAGGTGCGTGCCCTTGACTGGAATCAAACCCAGAACTCGTCAGTCTGAGGGCTGGAACTCTAGCCACTGAGCCAAACTGGCAAGGGTGCAAATTTCTCTTACTGTTGGCTTATGTGCCATTTTACTCACAGAATTTCTGACACCAAATGTGTGCGTCTTTTCCACATCCACAACCCATTCTCCCAATTTCTGGAAGTCCCCTCCAATTCAGTCTGACACTGACTACCTGTTAGCCGGCTCAGTCCCACAAAACAGCTCCATTCCCATAGGTTTCCCGTGTTTCTGACCAAGTGCATGTAGGTCCCAGTGCCCTCAATCCCTCCTCAGTTTAAGAATCTGCTGCAACAGCTCATAGAACTCAGGGAAACACTTGCATCTACCTGTTTATTGTGAAGAGTACCAATGGACAGGCAAATGGCAGAGATGCATAGGAAAGGTAGAGGAAGGGAAAAGAGCCTCTCGCTCTTGAGTGCTTGCCACCCTCCTCGCACCTCTGTGTGATCAAGTATGCCAGCGTTCTCTGACATGAGTGGTTTAGGGGTTTATATGGAGGTTTCATCAAGTTGATTAAATCATTGGCAATTGGTGATGCACTCACTTTGCAGCCTCTCTCCCTCCCTGCAGGTTGAGGAGTGGGTCAGAGAGTTTCAACCCTCTGATAGCATGGTGGACTTCCCCGCCAATCAGCCCCATCCTGAAGCTATCCAGGGGCTCACCACAGTCACCTCCTTACCGTACCACGTGTGGTTGAAAGGGGCTTCTTACGAATCATGCAAGATGCTCCTCTCTTCCCTACCTCTCGGGAAATGGCAAGGATTTTAAGAGCTCTTGCTCTAGGAATTGGAGACAAAGCCCAAATACTACCTATTTCTTCTTGTATCACAATATCACAGGTCACAGACGACAGCGGTATTCTCATATCTGCTTCTGCATTCAGTTTATTCAGATAAAACATGCCATACAGCCTCTAGGGGACTCTACTGTGTATTCATGAGAGAATTGAGAATGAGAACAGGTGAATAATGCCTTAATATCATTGGAAAGTAATTTTCATCTTGCAGATACTCTGAAGGAGAGTTGAGGTCCCCCAGGGTGGCCAGTGCGCACTCCGAGAAGAAGTGAGTGTGGAGCGAGTGCAGAGGAGGCTGCAGTGTTGGGAATGACACGCTGGGGCTCTGTGACCACTTGGCCTGACCTTTCCAGTACTGCACTCAGAAGGCGATCCTCTGGTGCACTATTAAATATCAGCTAATTTTGTAAAGGTTTGCACAGGGTACATAAAACCATCCTAGTTTATCTTTGTCTCTAACTGCTGGTCAGTCTTGCCACTTAGATCTGCTCTTTCCCCCACAAATCTCTCCTTCGGTGGCAGTTCCCATTTAGGTCATCACTGTCGCTGCTCAAGCACAAAACCCTAGAATTATTGCGGCTCCCTCACTGAAATTACTCCGGCCTGAGTCATATGCGTCTCTCACCTACTGCTCCAACCGGTACCCTCTGCTCTCACCCTTCCCACTCCACCTTCCCAATCCACTCTCAGCTTGACAGTCAGAGTGATCCTTTCAACGCCCAAGACTGCAGTTCTCTGCCGACAATGATGTGGCTCCTTTCGCGTGGAGTCAAAGCTGACTGTCTCGATGCTTTAAATCTTTCTGATCTAGCCCCCAACTTTTCTTTGAAGGTCCGGTGACCAGATTTTAACATTGGTAAAGTGGGGCACCATTGACTGCTTGGCCACCACACACTGTATCTTCCCTTCCCGTTCTCCCGCCGTTCCCTAGCTTGTCGTGCATTCTTTCCAAAATTCGGGACTTTTTTAAAACGCTGCGGGATGCGGGACAAATTGTTAAAAATCGGGACATCTGGTCACCTTACACCAATCCCAGCTCTCTCCCTATGCTGCTCTGGCTGCGGCGACTTCTGCTTCTTGAACACAACAGACATGCCTCTGCCTCGGCCTTTGCCCTGGCAGTTCCCTCCGGCCAGAATGCTCTTCCTAATGATATATTCCAATGCCCTCATTTTAAAAAAGTTTTTATTGACTTTTTACATAGAGGAAGGGAGAGGGATAGAGAGTTAGAAATATCGATGAGAGAGAAACATCAATCAGCTGCCTCCTGCACACCTCCCACTGGTGTGCCCTTGACGGGAATTGAACCCAGAACCTTTCAGTCCGCAGGCCGACACTCTATTCACCGAGCCAAACTGGTTAGGGCCCAATGCGCTCATTTTGCAGGCCGTGCTCAGCTGTAACGTTCTCACTGTGTTCTGCCCCGACTTCCCTATTAAAATTGCAAGGCCCCCTTCCTATGTGGAATGTCCATCACTCCCTCACCAAGCTCCTCTTTTCCTACTTCTCCCACAGCATCTGTGCTCTTGTATTTATAGTAACTTTGCTATTTATAGTCCATCTGGCTCCATCAGAATGGCAATCCCACAGTTTAGGAATTCTTTTTAAAAAAATATATTTTATTGATTTTTTACAGAGAGGAAGGGAGAGGGATAGAGAATTAGAAACATTGATGAGAGAGAAACATCAATCAGCTGCCTCCTGCACAGCCCCCACTGTGGATGTGCCCGCAATCAAGGTACATGCCCTTGACTGGAATCAAACCTGGGACCCTTCAGTCCGTAGGCCGACGCTCTATCCACTGAGCCAAACCGGTTAGGGCAGTTTAGGAATTCTTTTCAGCCTTTACTCAGTGGTGTACCCCAAGAACACCATGGCCCCATCTGCATGTAGTAGACACACAGTAAATACTTGCCAAATGGGGTGGGGCTGGAGCCTGTGACCACAAGGGGAAGGATTCGGCCCCCTCATACCCCCTGAACTGATGGAGTCTCTAGTTTTCCAGTCAGATAACGAAACAGATCAATGACTTTGGAAAAAACAACAACTTGCTAAAGGAATGCTGGCAAGGATATACGAAGGCCTATAAAAAGATGAGATGCCCCCAACATTTGAGGTGGTTACCGATTAAAATAAATTATCAGGAATTTGTTGCTCTTTCCAGTGCAAGTGACAACAACTCAACTAACCATAACTTACCCAAAGGAAGAAAATATAATGTGTTCACTGACAAATAGGCTTCAGGCATGGCTGGCTCTAGGGGTTTAAGTGATGTCACTGGGATCCTGTCTCTATGCTTTCTCCCTCCTTTGCCAATTTCGTTTCCAGGCATCCTTTCCCTTTCGGTGGGATAAAATCATAGACATGTCTGAACTTCTATGCTACGAGCTCAGCCGCCCCACGAGAAAGGAAGGTGCCTTTGACTCTGTTGGGTGTCCTCGCTCTCAGGCCCTCAGTGGGCACAGCAGGGGAATGTACACACACGTCTGTATTAATCGTATGTCTGTCTCTGGAAATCATGCTGATTTCTTCAATTCCAATCCACCAGCACAGGGATGTTGTAAACCTTTCTCCCTTTCTCCCTGTGTACTGACCCCCTTCCCTGACAGTGAGAAACCAGCATCCATTTCCTTAATCTGTTTGCTCAGTTGGCTGATGCTCCAGTTTGCAATCCATTCTGCCCTTCCCGCAGCTGACTCTCCCTCCCTGTGGACACCCTCCTCCTCTTGCCTGGGCTCTGATACACGTTTGTGCAGGCTTCCTCCTTGCCTTATTGGAGCTCTGCCCCGCCTCCCCCCCGCCCCCCGGAATAAACCACACACACCTGAAAACACACTGCGAGTGGATGCTTTTCTCACCCGCTGGGCCTGAGTCCCAGTGCCCAGCCCCTCTATGGGGAGCCCTCCTTCCTGCTCAGACCCTGGTCTCTAGGCTGGCAGCCCTACTCCGACATGCCCTCCCTATCCTGCTGGGTCCCCGAAACCAGCACTGAGCTCAGACCCCGGTCCAGGCACCACTGTCAGGGATGCCCTTGTCACCCTGCTCCCACATTCCAGGGCCACTGGTCTCCCTCCTCCTCCTGCTCAGATGATGGCCCTTCTGACCCATTTTACAGCTTCCAGGAGGGGAAGAGACCAGCAGGGACAAGGAAACACAAGTGCCTTTATGTTCACTTATGGCGTCGTAAGAGGCTCAGGCCCCCAGACTTTCCCCACCTCCAGGGCTCGGACACTTGCATGGCTCCATGGCCCATGGACACTGTGCTACTGTCCAACCCAAGCCAGGCCGGGGGGGTGCTCCCCACTTCTGCTGTGTCCTCCTGGCCCCAGCACCACTTGACTGCATTGTTTGGTTGGATTCTTTTAAAAATCTATTTTTATTGATTTCAGAGAGGAAGGAAGAGGGAGAAAAAGATAGAAACATTAATGAGGAGAGAGAATCATTGATCAGCTGCCTCCTGCATGCCCCACACTGGGGTTCGAGCCTTGAATGGGAATCAAACGGTGACCTCCTGGTTCATAGGTCAATGCTTAACCACTGAGCCACACTGGCCCAGCTGCATGGTTGGATCCTTCCATCTCCAGCACTCAGGGCTCTGCCTGGAGCGTGGAGCATCAAGGAGCATTTGCTTAAGGAGTGAGTCTAAAAGAGAGCTGTCCTGAGAGGACGAGGAGGCTGAGCCCACCACCGAGGGTGGGTGCCGTGGCTGAACGCACACATCTCCCCCAGCTGCTCAGACTCGCGTCCTCCTGGCCGGGCTAAGGCTGGTGTGTCCTCCTGGCGGTGGCACCTCCTGGCCAGCGCAGCCCGTGACTTATGGGAGAGGACAGATGAGGAAGTGTAGTTAGCATTCATTCATTGCTTATGTTGTACAGGCTGTCAAAACTAATGAAATTTTATGACAGACGGGCAGCGACCAGCTTCCTGCGGTTATTTATCTTTCTCGCTTCTGGCTCAGAGCGCTGGGTGATTTTTCATTTACATTTAAAAATGCCAAGATGACTAAGCGCAATTCGGCTACTCAGAAAACTAGCAAATTGTATCAATGCCCAAATGCAATTAATAATCCTCAGCGTGAGGAATGAAGAGCAGTTCAGCGGCATAGTCTATCTCCCCAGTTCCCGCCCACTCCCCTCCAGTCTCAACCAGTTCCCAAACTCCGGGACATCCATCATGGCTGTTTCCATCCCCTCTTTGCTCAGACCTGATAGCCAGTGTTTGCAACGACAAACAAAAGGTCCTTGTGACTGGTGGCAGGTCCCCCTGGCTGAATAGATTTATGTGTAGCAGCCTTAGAGGGATGATGCAAATAGATGTAACACATAGTGGAGGGGGGGGAGGGGAGGAGGTGGCGGGTGGGGCGGGGGGGAGTGATGGGGAAGAAAAGAAAAGAAAAATTTAATGTAAGAAAGGATAAAGGTCCTGGGAGACAGGTTAATCCTAGAGTGACAGGACTCAGGATTGCGAGCCTGTGTTTATATAACCCAGAGAAACCCACAGAACACATGAATCATAACAACAGTGGCCTGGGAGCCGTGTGTGCTCGCACAGTTCTCTGCGCA
This sequence comes from Murina feae, assembly GCA_004026665.1. Lineage (NCBI taxonomy): Eukaryota > Metazoa > Chordata > Mammalia > Chiroptera > Vespertilionidae > Murina > Murina feae. The sequence goes on along the minus strand of PVJC01010822.1, from coordinate 29,507 downwards.
TCGCTGTCCTCTTATCTCTCCGGTGCTGTGCTCTGCTCCTCCCCCGCCCGTCCCCACCTGCTCCAGCAGGGCCTCTGCCTCTGCCTCTGCACCTCCTGCATCTCCTGTGTGTCTGCTCCTGTAGGGCTAGGTCTTCTGCAGCATCTGCATTGTCACTGTCTCCTTTCTGCTGCTCCCATGGGGCTTTGCTGAGCTGCATCCTTAGGGCCCCAAAGTCGCAGCCCGGGTCCCTGGGGCCCTCCCGGGCCAGGCATGTCTGCTTCCTCTCCACTCCTGTGTTGGCACTGTTTGTGTCCCAGTGACTTCTAGGCGGTTTTAGCTAACAGCTCTGGGGCAGGGAGTCGGAGCTGAAGGCAAACATTATGCCCTACTCCAAACCCAACCCCTGCTCACATGACTAAGGCTTGGTGAGGGGCCCAAGACCTTCTGCCTTCTAGTCTCCCTTAGGACCACCTGTTTCTGGGGGGCTCCCCAAATCTTCACGCACCTGGGTTGGGGACGGCCAGGCAGGCCAGGCCTGCAGCACAGCAGCAGGCACTGCTCTCGATTCAAAGGTAAACTCAACTTGGCGTCTGGAGTGAACCAGTCACAGGCCCCGCCCTCAAGGTCTTCATCGCACAAACAGGCAGGCAGGGAACAGGCAGGTGGTAGGGAAGTGAAGACAGAGCAAGAGAGAGGTGCGATGATGAAGCACAGGCACCAGAGCGGAAGGAGCAGTTGCTGCCTCGGAGCCGCACAGGAACAGCTTCCCAAGGCCGTGGGGGAACTGAGCTGAGCAGCGTGCACACCAGGGGAGGCGACCAGAAGAGGAGCTCCGGGAAGAAGGACAGAGGGAGAGGGCAGGGGTCAGCTCTGCCAATTCTGAACTTGGAAGGGGGATGTTTGGGAGGCTGTTGGTGGGAGGGAGGGGTGAGCCTACGTACAGGAGATCCCTGACCAGTGGGCTGAGAAGCCTGTGTCTTAGTTTGTACACAGCAAAGGGTCCCACGCTGAGCTCTTGTTCCAACTGGAGCCTTAGTGGCCTGGGCAGAGGCCGTGCTCTGGATCAGGTAGACACACCGGCCATTGTGCGGGGTGAACAGGGGGAAGAGACCCGCTCGGGCAGATCAGGGGAGTCCGCAGCAGACGCGGGACTGCAACTAGGCCAAAGGAATGGAAAATAGAGACGAGGTGACAGGGCTGGCTGGCAGAGGACACAGATGTGGGGGTGAGGGAAGAGAGGTGAGGAGAGTGCAATGTGGTGGCCAAGAGGAACAGTGACTTTTTCGAAGGGAACGAGAGAGCTTGACATCTTCAGAACAACTCTGGAAGGTGTGCGGGATAGGGACAAGGATTCCCATTTTATTTTTCTATGTACATTTGTATTGGTTTCAGAAAGGAAAGGAGCAGGAGAGAGAGATAGAACCATCAATGGTGAGAGAGAATCATGGATCGGCTGCCCCCTGCATCGCCCCCGATGGGGATGGAGCCTGCAACCTGGGCATGTGCCTTGACCGGAAATCCAACCATGACCTCCTGGTTCTTAGGTCGATGCTCAACCACTGAGCCACACTGGTTGGACAAGGATTCCCATGGTGAGAGGTAGGAAAACTGTGACAGAGCAGTGGCTGCTCTGGAAGACAGACTGACTCTGGAAGCCAGCCCTTGCATTTTAAAGCCTTCACTGTCTTCCTAATATGCTGGCCCACATAGATGTATGGAGAGATGGTAGGAAAAAGGGACCGGAAGAAGATGAGCAGTAACGAATTATGCTGTTGACCTAACCGGTTTGGCTCAGTGGATAGAGCGTCAGCCTGCAGACTGAAGGGTCCCAGGTTCGATTCTGGTCAAGGGCATGTACCTGGGTTGCAGGAACATTCCCAGTAGGAGGTGTGCAGGAGGCAGTTGATTGATGTTTCTAGCTCTCTATTCCTCTCCCTTCTTTTCTGTAAAAAATCAATAAAACATATTTAAAAAAAAGAATTATGCTGTCGGTGAAGAAAGCAAATGAGTTCTCCTACTTCATTGCAGTGAGCAATTTCCTGGGTATGTAGGTCCATAATCCCACGTAAATCCCTTAAGAAGAGAGACTAATAAGAAATCAACTTAGTGGAAAGCACACTTAGAGGTAGTAATTGTGGAGAGAGACTGGCCATTCCCCAAAGGATTCCAGGCTATCAAATAATAATAATAAAAAAAGCTTGAAATCCGTAAGTCACATAGAAATTGCTTCAACCAAAAGCTTCTAGAAGTTTCCATGTGCTCATAACTGGGACATTAGTCACAGCCTGACTGCTCTTGGTTCTCTTAGGTGATAAGCAGCTGCTATGAGGTGGCCCTTTGCAGAGAGTTTGGACTCTCTCCTGGTTCGTCTTGCATTGGGGAGTGAGGGGTGCGGTGTCTTTTCTGTTGGGTTGATGAGGAGAAGTGGGGAGGCACAGGCCTGCCAACGTCCTGTGTGCTTTCTGTTTGTTGTTGCAGCTGATTTCATTAGATTAGGCGAGAGCTGCCAACATTCGTAATGTGGGCTCTTCTAATTAAAGTTCTACTGAGGAGGCTACTCCTTGCTCTGACTCTCTCGGCAGGAATGTGCTCTCATAACAGAGGCATCTGCCCCCCAGACTAACCTTTCTTGAAACCAGATAAACAAAGTAATACTAATAAAAACATCCATCTGTTCTTAAAGATAAATAAAGCATTCATATACCAAACTGAGATCTGGAATCTTTTGGAGGCAGCTTTCATGATAGTAGACATCTGTTCCAGCTTGCTTTCTGCTCATTTTTCATTTGCACACTTTTATAGGAGAACCGTGTGAGAGCTGTTGGAGGGAAGGGTGCTCCCTAACCATTGTCCTCTCAGGAAATTGCCCAGATGGAGGGCCCGAGACCAAAGAATAACCCTGTGCTGTCCCTTCACATTTGGCACTTGATTGGGTTTCGCCAGGGATTTTAAGCACTGTGGTCTTTTTTAATTTTAACTTTTGGATATCAGAATTCCCTTTTTTTTCCCATTTACAATAGCAAGTGGAATTGTCACGTAGACCAAATGTATGGATGTCAGCAGGCTCCCACAGCCGTTCCCTTCCTGAAGTCACAGTGGACAAGTATCCAAGAATCACTGTGGCCATGCATTTACCGGGTCCCCATCGCAGACACGAGTGGCAGGGATGATTGCTTCTTTCAGGAGAGCTGCAGGTGGACAGTTCAGACAGCCGCCCACGTTCCCAGGATATGCCTCATGCTGAGAAGAACGGAGGCAAGGTGCTACTGTGGGAAACTCCACTCCAAGGCAGACCAGCTCTCTGCGGTTTCTTAGATCCGTCTCTAACTACAAAGGGTTGGGCAAGTCCCAGGGGTGGGTTCCAAGATGGAAATATGTGGGGCATTAAAAATTGCCACGACAATGGGGCAGGAGTGTGTCTGACCTTTAGTGTCTGAAGATAAGAGTGCCTAAGTCCAACAAAGACTCGGCAGCCTCCAGTGCTGATAACTCTGTATTGAGAAACACCAACATTTTGAAATTGTGGGAACATTTTTTTTTTTCCAAACCAAAATTTTACACAGAAGCCCAGCATATAGCACCTATTAAAAAAGAGTTATTTTGTCCTGTAGGAGAGGGGGTACCTAAAGCCTTTTTTTTTTTTTTTTTGAAAATACAGTTTAAGAACCTCTATTCTAGGTGCTATCAGGGGGCCATACATCTCTTACAGTGTCTGGTCCTGCAATGCTCTAAGAAGTGAGTGGTTTAAAATGTAATTTTATATGAGAGATTTTAAACATAGAGCAAATGTGAAAGGATTGTGACATTCCTTTCCCTGCCACCTCAATTCTACCGCTGTCAGTGTTTGTTCCTCTGTGCCATCCTGCTCTCCCCAGATGCACTGACTCACCTTATTATATTCAGTGTATTTCAAGGAATCTCAGACATCTGTGTGTTTCACCCCCGATGCTCAGGCATGTGCAGCAAGCATTCACTAGAGAGTTCTATTTAAGAGGTCAGATCTACAGGTTTAAAAATATTTTTATGTAGCTCACACCCTTATCCTATATAATAAAAGGCTAATATGTAAATTGACCAAACAATGGAACGACTGGTCATTATGATGTGCACTGACCACCAGGGGGCATACACTCAATGCAGGAGCTGCCCCCTGGTAGTCAGTGTGCTTCCACAGGGGGAGTGCCCCTCAGCCAGAACCTGAGCTCACAGTTGGCAAGCGCAGCAGCAGTGGTGGGAACCTCTCCCACCTCCTCAGCAGTGCTAAGGATATCTGACTAAGGGATTCAGCTCATGGGGAGCAGGCCTAAGTTGGCAGGTGGACATCCCCCGAGGGTCTGGGACTGCAAGAGGACGTAGGCTGGGCTGAGGATCTCCCCCCGCCAAGTGCATGAATCTTGTGCATGGGACCTCTAGTCAAGATATAAAACATTCCATTACCTCTGAAAGTTTTCTCATGACCCTTCCTCCATGTCCTTGTTCCCAACAAACATTGTTCTAATGTTTCACGTGTTCCTGAGTTTCACGTGACAGGATCCTTGCATAAGGGCTCCAGCATCTGACTTCTTTCATGCAGCCTACTGCATCTAAGACCTATCCATGCCCTTGCGTTTATCAGGAGTTTCTTCCTTTTACTCCAGACAGCATTGTTTTGGCCACAGACTGAAGAGAACTTTAACTTTAGTGATTCATGATCTGACATTTTCATGCTAGGCCACGCTCATTATTTCTGTAGGATTAGCTTTGTCTAAACACTAACAAACAGTCTGTCTGTGGAGTTCACTCAGTCAAACAAGTTGACAGTTTGCTGAGACAGACAGGACACTGGTGTCTGACTGGATGGGGCAGCTGGTGACATGGCCATGGCAGTGACACCACCTCGAACAGTAGTGATAGGAGGCTTGTCGTCCATCAAGAACACTGCTCTCTTCTCTATGGTTGGCAGCCAGAAGGCAGGGTTGGATTCTTGACTCATCTCTATTTTTTTAAAATAATTGTAAAACACATATAACAAAATTTACAATCTTAACCATTTTAAGTGTACAGTTCAGTGGCCTTAGTGTATTTACACTGTTGTGCAACCGTGACTATAATCCACTTCCCAGCATTTTGTCATCCCAGATTGAACCTCTACACCCATTAAACAGTACCCAACTCTTCTCCCTTCAGCCCTTGGTAATCACCATTTTACTTTCTGTCTCTATGAATATGATGACTCTATATGTCATATAAGTGGAATCATACAGTATTAGTCCTTTTGTGATGGGCTTATTTCACTTGGCATGTCTTCAAGGCTTATCCATTGTATCAAAGCATTGTATCAAAGCTACCTTGCTTTTTAAGGCTGAATAATATTCCACTGTATGACTATATCATTTTTTAAAATCCCTTCATCCATTGGCTGATGTTTGGATTGTTTTTATCCTTGGCTACTGTGAATGATGCTGCTATAAAGAGGTTACAAATGCCCTTGCTAGTCCCTGCTTTCAGTTCTTCCCTCTTCCCCAGTCCCACCTTCCATCATCACAGTCCACATTGAAGACATCATGTGGTTCCACCACTCCTCTCTTTCCTCACGGTCCCACCTGCCTCAGGTGGCCACCTCCCCTCCCACCTGGACCACTGCCCATCTTTCTCCCTGTAGGTCTCTCTATGGCGGCTCTTGGCAAGTCTGGTCTCAGCTTTTCTTTTTTAACCTGACACTGTAGCCTGATGAGCTTTTGAAAAGGCAAATCTGGTTATATTCCTGATGGCTCCCCATGACCCTTGGGAGAAAAACCCAACGAAGTCCCACAGGACCAGCCCTGCTTACCTTTCCGATTCACTGACCAGCACTTCCCTCCCACACTCTATGCCGAAGTGACTTTGATTCCCCAGCTACATGAGACTTTCGCTTACTTAGACGTCTGCCTGCATGGCTAGAGCGCTCTTCCTGATCCTCTGATGACCCAATGCCTGTTCTCTGGGACTTTATGTAGATGTTGCTCCTTCTAGAAGCCTTATCCATGCCCCCAAGACTGGGTGAGACATGCCCATCATATCCTGCCACTGCAGCCCGAGGGGCGGAGGGACGCGGCTGCAGGAAGCCTTCCTTTGACTTCTCCCACTGAAAGTACATTGGAAGGTCATTTTGCTTGATATTGTAACACGCTGAGGATGAACACACACTGCATCCACACAGGGTTGGGCTCAGCCATTATGCTCAGTCTTACTAGGGGCCCGGTGCACAAAAATTTGTGCACTCAGGGGGTGGGGGTCCCTCAGCCTGGCCTGTGCCCTCTTGCAGTCTGGGACACCTCGGGGGAGATGTCCACCTGCTGGCATGCCTGACCAGCCTGAGTGAGGAGCTGAGGGCCATTTTCAGGCTGCCCACAGCCCCTTCAGGGTTCATGCACTGGGGAGTGGGAGGGCTGGTAAGTGCAGGCCTGGAAGTTTCCCACCAGAGGGCCCACGATTGCACAGGCCTGGTGGGTCCCCACCGCTGAGGGGACACACCTGGCGCAGAGCTGGGTGGCGAGCCAGGGACGGATGCTGGTGCAGGATCCCTCGGTGTTGCCCTGCTGCTGAGCAAACACACCCGGGGTGGAGCTGGGCAGTGGACTGGCTTTGGATTCTCCGCACTGTGCAGCAGATGCTCCCGCACGCCCTGTGGAGGCCCCTGGGGGGCGGATGAAGGTAGCGGACCCTGGACAGATGCTCCCACATGCTCCCGAGGAGGCCCCCGAGGCAGAGCCAGGCAGCAGACCCAGGATGGGCACTCCTGTATGCCCCAAGGAGGCCCCTGGGGGGCAAAGCCAGGCAGCAGACCTAGGACAGCTGCTTCTGCACGGCCTGCAGAGGTCTCCGCACTCCCGCATGCCCCGGGGAGGCCCCCAGGGGGCAGATCCAGGCAGTGGACCCCAGTCGGGCACTCCTGGATGCCCAGAGGAGGCCCCAGGCCGGACCCCCCCCCACTGAGCTGACACACCTGGCACAGCTGTGCCAGCCATGGAGGCTCCCAGTGCAGAGCTGCCCTGCCAGGCTCCATCTTGGCTGGGTTAATCTCCATACAGCTGCTCTGATTGGCTGGTTGGCCTGGCCATGAGCACAGGCTCAGCCAGCCTAGGCAGGCAGTTGCAACAGAAGCCTCTGGTTTGCTCTAGCTCAGTAGCTGCTGGCCTCCATCTTGGCTGGGTTAATTTGCATACAGCCACTCTGGTTGGCTGGGAGGCGTGGCTTGGCTGGTGGGCGTGGCTTAGATGTCTTGGGTAATGGTCAATTTGCATATTACTGTTTTATTATATTAGATTCTACAGAGGCAGAGACTGAGGCCCAGAGCCATTTCCAGAGCTTGAATGCGGTTACTCAGAGCCCAACATGGAACTCACTTTCATCTGATCGGAGAACCCATGCTATGACAAATTTCCTCTAAGAAAGGGCAGGAGAGTAGAAGGGCAAGGAAAGGGGCAAAAAGATAACTGTTCAGAACATAATCCATTAAGATACTGCCACCCTCATTTCTGGGCTTCACACAGCTCTTAGAGTTTCACTGACAACAAATGGCTTGCCACATCCCCCCTTTGCTTCTCCTTTCAACTGGCTATGAATTATTGAACCTAGGGTCAGCATAGCAAGGCCAGGCTAGCCCCGCAGTGACCCTCACCACCCACGGGGCATGACCAGGCGGCTGACCTTGCTGTGCTGGGCTCCCCCCATGGTCCCTGCACCTCTGAGCTGCAGGAGCTGTCTCCTCACAGTGTCCCTGGTGCCTAGCACAGGGTCTGATAAGCAGGCATCGAGCCAGTGAAGGAGCCCACATTCATTTGGCTGCCAGGAAACTGAGCTGTGAATTGGGAAACTGCTCGGACAGGAGAAGATGGGAGAAACTGGATGAATGTCACCATCACCAATAGAATGTTGTGGGAAAGATCCAGACTGACATCGGGACCCAGGCTGCTTGGGTGGTTACTGAAGGTGTGCCCATGGCTACAACACTGCACTCTGCATAGCTTCAGTTTCCTTGTCCAGAAAGAAGCACTGTGTTCCTTCATTTTAAAGATATTTTCAGAGACCTGCCTGGTGTCAGGTGCTGGGGAAATGGCAGCGTACCAAACCGGGGCTTTGTCCCCATGATGCTCACACTGCAGGGGGGTGATGGAGTCAAATGCCCATGTGAGTGATCACAGGTTAAGCAGGGATCAGGCCCAGAAGGAAAAAGAACACAGAGAAGGGATGGGGAATGGAGTGACGAGAGGCGATTATTAAATGACTAGAGGTGGCCAGGCATGGCCCTTTGGAGAGATGATGTTTGAGCACAGACTGAGTGAAGGGAATAGAAACCTGTATGGATTAGTTTTCTTTTTGAAAAATTGTAAAGTATAGACAATATAAAACGTACCATTTTTAAGTGCACAGTTCAGTGGCATTAGTACATTCACATTGCTGTGCAGCCATGGCCACCATCATCCGCAGAACCTTTTCATCTTCTGGGCTGGAACTGTCCCATTAGACTCCTCATCTCCACCTCCCTTTGTCCCTGGAAACCACCATTCCACTGTCAATGAATTTGACCCCTCTTGCTACCTGGTATCAGTAGAATCCTACAGTATTTGACTTTTTGTGGCTGGCTTATTTCACCTAGAATAATGTCTTCAAGGTCCATCCATGTTGTAGCATGTGTCAGAAATTCCTTCCCGTTAAAGGCTGAACAATGTCCCATTGTATGTATGGCCCACCTTTTATTTCTCCGTTTATTTGTCAGTGGACATTGAGAACCTTTGCACATCTTAGCAATTGAGGATGCTGCTTTGAGGATACTAGTTGTGCAGTTATTTGTCTGAGCCTCTGTTTTTAATTCTTGTGAATATATATGTGTATATCCTCCACCTCCAAGTATATCCTATATAATAAAAGTCTAATATGCAAATTATCCACTTGACCGGGAGTTCGACTTGGACTTCAACTGGGAGTTCGACCAGGGGGCAGGACTGGCCAGCCAACTACCTGTGGCCCCTCCCCCTTGCCATCCTTGCCCCTGATCGGCCCTCCACAACCTGATCAGGGGCAGGCTGACTGGCCAACCTCCTATGTCTCCTCCCTCTGGCCAGTCCAGGCTGATTGGCCCCGATTAGTGGGCTGGACCTCACTCATGCATGAATTCATGCACCAGGCCTCTAGTAGATATATAAAATCTCCAGAAGTAGAAGTGCTGGGTCATAGGGAAATTCTATTTTCTACTTTTAAGTTTTTTTGGAACCATCATGCTGTTTTCCATGGGATCACACCATTTTACATTCTCACCAACACTAACTTCTCCCATCATTGTCAACACTTGTTATTTTCTGTTTTCTTTCACAGTAGTCATCAAATTGTGTGTTCAGTGTGATCTTGTTGTGGTTTGATTTGCATTGCCTTAATGATTAGTGATGGTGAATATCTTTTCACAGGGACCTGCATGGAGGCCGAGCTAAGACTTACATGACCCAGGCCCAGCTGGGAAGTCCCGTCCAACTTGCAGGTTTGAGTTTGCCTCCAGGTGGGATGAGGCCCTGGAGGCTGGAGCCTGGGTAGAGCACACTCTGACTTACATTTTCACAGTATTTCACTGGCTTTCTGACCACACAGATTTTTCTCTTTTTTCCAACAGGGCTTCATATGGGACTAATTAGCCACTGAACACACTTAGCAGCAATATTTATCATCATCGTGAAGCACACCGTGTGGGCAAAGAGACATCTGCTTACAGAACACCTCCTCGTACATCATCCCATTCGATCCTGGGGCCAGTTTCTGCAGCCTTCACCTCCTGGGGCAGCACCTCCTCTGAGCCATCTCCGGGTGCACCGCCCCTCGGTCACTTGACATTTTAAGAGAGGACTCTGGGCATGTCCCTCATGACCAGTAAAGTGACTCAGGCTTCGTGGCAGAGCCCTGCTCTGGCAGTGATGTGCATGCCATGGGGTTTTCTGAAAGCAGCCCTGGCTTTACAGAGGTCTCTGGGGAGCAAGCCTCATTTCCCTGTAAATGCCACTCATCCTCTATTCTTTGACACTCCGACTTTTTCTTAGAGGGATTGTCATCATTCCTGCCTTCATGAAGGTTCTCTGAAGGTGCTCTGGTCTAAGGGGTTTAGGGATTTAGGTTTTAGTGTTCTGAAAAAGGTGGAATTCATTCATTCATTCATTCATTCATTCATTCATTCATTCATTCACTTGTCCCCTGTGCATTTATTGTGTGTCAGCTGTAACAATAGTGAACATTGGGGAGACAATGGTGAACAGAGAGTCTCTGGCACCCTGGATCCAGGGAAGGTAGGCGGATGGGCCGGCACTAGGGGTGTGCCAGGAGCAGACATGGGTGCATAAACACTGCAGATGCACTTCATACCCATGGGCGTGTGCGATGGGATCCCAGTGTTCAGAACAGAAGGTCACCTGGGAAGATGGCTCTCCTCAAACTCCTGATGGCAGTCACCTACTGAGAACCTCATTCCATGGTTCAGGAATGAGACCCAAGACCCCATTGACCACAGAGAAAATCCCGCAGGATGTCCCCTGGGACAAACGTGCTTTTCATCTTAGACTTAGGATGCTAAGTTTGGGGCAAGAGTCAGAGTTGCAGTAGTTACATAGCGAGAATCCAAGGACATAATCTGTCTAACAGACTTCCTGTTCAAGTCTCCCTGTGGGTCGGCTACCAGGACTGCTGGCTGTGGAGTTCTCAGTCGTTGGAGAGTGGTATCTGAGGCAGCGGAGAGAGCGCTCCTCTCCTCGCCCTCTCTGGGAATGTGAAATTCCTTTAGTGAGGTGTAGGATATGTGGGAAGCTTTGTAAGACATCCTGAGCCTTGAATGAGAATTCCATTTAAGCAATTCTCAGAATTGCAGCAAACTGTAAATGAGTGTGCCCACTTCTCGGCAGACAGTTATGGAGCACCTACTATGTTCCAGTGTAGTTCAGATAAAGGATTCTCTCTTACACGTTCCTATGTTGAGAAGACAGTCAGGAAAAAAGAGTAAGCAAATAAATTATCAGCAACAACAAAACATTCAGAAATCAAGAGCCAGGAAGAAGATAAAAGGGGGCAAGAGGACTGGAACTTGGGAGAGTAGACTCACTCAGCTCGAGCTAGAACCAGGCCACAAGCAAGACAAAGACTTGAATGCAAGTGGTTTATTAGAGAGGACACATCAGAAAATACCAGGAGAGAAGCGAAGGGTGTGAGGCAGGGAAGGGGATGGAAGAAAAGTGTATAGCGTCCAACAAATGACCACAGGGACACCGAAGAGCCAGTGCAGACCAGGAGCCCGAGTATCCCCACTGAGGGCAGGGTGCTGCGTACAAGCTGAGGGCTCTTCCTGGGCCCTCCAGTAACTGGCCAGCCTGACAGGCATCTGGGCAGAGTGGGCTCTGGGTGTGGTCCTAGATGCTGGCCTCTGGGGTCCAGCCATGTGCATGGCAGTGCTGACCAGGTTGGGGTTCGCTTTCTCAGGGATGACAGTTTCCTAGGTATGACACGCAGGAGGTAGCCATGGAGAGGTCTAGGGACTGTGGTGGCCTGGTGGCTGGAGGGGGCTGGCCCTGCCAGCGGGCTGGAGGGAAGGGAGGGGGTGGGTCTGGCCGGCTGTCGTTCCAGTGCAGCGGGAGGCAGCAGAGGTCCTGCAGGGCAGACCTGCTCCCACCTGTACCGCAGTTCCACAGGATGATGTTGTAACAGTGCCAGAAGGGACGGCCACTGAGAGTGGAGGCAGCCAGTGGCCAGGGCAGAGATAGCAAGGCCTTCTGTCCAGGACAGGAGCGCAAATGCTGCCCCTCGGAGCTGGGCAAAGGGCCTCTGTTTTGTAGTGTGCTTCGCTTTAAATTGGAAACACACCAGGCGGGAACTCTGGCCTACTTTGAGGATGGCTAGCCTTGAAGAAGAAGAGCAATCAGATAGTAAAAGGATTGGAAAACAGGGACTTTCCGGTGGCCCTTTCTTTGTGTTGTTGGTGATGCATTTTGACAAAGTGTGAAGCAGGGACAAGCCGGGAACTGCCTGGCTGGCTGCGTCCTTGAATTCGAAACTGGAGTAGCCAAAGCCATTACAAGTGAGCGTTCAGCACATGCATCCCGTGGAGAAGGGTCTGCCATGTAGGCTGGGCTGCAATCTGCAAAGAGGAGACCCGAACTGGAACCTGGTGGCTGGCATGGGCAGTGGCAGAGATACCCGGCTGGAGGCTCAGGGGCTCAAAGCTTTGAGTGAGAATTTCTTCTTTTTGGCTATGACTTCATCCTTCCTACATTTCTGACCCCATAAGCTCCCCCCCCCCCACCTCAATCTCCATTAAAAATGGGCCCCCTGGTTTCATAATGAGACAGCTGAGGTGAAGGCCCATTCAGTTCTGGGGTGGGGAGAGGAAGACATTGATTCAAACCAGGACAGAACCTTAGAATTACCTAGGTTTTTTGGAGGCTAAGAAGCACCCAGTCCTGACCTTCTTTTAGTAATGACAGGCCATGGCCAATGGAGCAGAGACCCGCTCAGGTCGCACGGCTCCGGCTGGCAGGGGCAGGGACCAGGGCAGGTCTGCTGGCTTCCGTGCTGACTCCTGTGTTCTCCTTCATTTGTGGGGAAACTTAAGTTATTGGTGGAGCTCCCTAGGAGCCACAGACTTCCAGCCACAGGCCAGCTTTGCTCCTTCCCAACTGTGAGGCCACAGGAGGACTGGCTGAGTCGCAGCCCCGCTCTCTCCATTGGCAGCTGAGATGGAGGCTTGTTCCAGTTCTGGGGAGGGGGGTGGGAAAGGAGGACATTGATGGCCTTGGTGCTGGGTTTCGGGGGTTGGTTTGGTGCCCTGAAGGGATTGTGGCTTGAGGAAAGGGGTCTGTCTCCCCCGGGAGAGGGAAGGAGACCACAGTGACGTTTGGGGGTTAGTAGCAGGAGTGTTAGTAGAGGCAGGAAAGTGGAGGGTCAAGGCTAATATCCCGGAACCAGACCCCCAGTTTCATCCCCCCCTGCCTCTGACTAGGTGTGTGAACTGGATGATTTCTTTAACCTTCTACCTATGCACGGAGACACAGACACACACACCACTGCGTTAACAGATGTTGCCGAGTAACAACATCACTACACACACAGCGGCTTAAAAGAACACACACTTATGATCTTGCAGTTTCTGTGGGCCAGGTGTCAGGACACAGCTCAACTAGGTTCTCGGCAAGACTGAAACCACAGTGGCTGACGGCATCTCATCTGAGGCTCAAATGGGGAGGAGCCACTTCCAAGCTCACTCAGGGCATTGGGATTGCAGGACTGAGGGTCTCATTTTCCTGTTGGCTGTTGACTGAAGGCCACACTCAGTTCCTTGTCACCTGGGCCCCAAATGTGGCACTCGCTTCCTCAAAACCAGCCAAGGAGAGAGCGGCTTCTTCAAGTAAGGCACTATTATGTAACATAATCATGTGATCACATACATGTAACCACACCACTTCTGCTGCGTTCTGTTGCTTAGGAGCCAGTCACAGGTCCTGCCCACAGCTCACAGGGGAGTGGGTCATTGCACAAAGGTAGGCATTGGGGTCCCCAGGGCCATCTTTGGAGTCTGTCTACCACGATGCCTCCCTAAGGTTATTGTAAGGGGTGACGAGTTACTAAACATTGAGCTCTGAGAGGAGGACCCTCTCAGGAAGCTGGTGATTGTTGGTCGTGGAGGAGGCGTTATTATTGGAGAATGTGCCCCTACGTTGTTCTTGCTCTTGGAAAGTCCTCAAACGTTCCTTAGGGGCCCTGCCTAGGATGATAGGATTCAATTTAAACAAATGCCTAACAATAGTTAACAAATGAAATAATTCCAGTAACCTTTCTAGTTTAATTTCATTTTCTTAGAGGCTGCATGGTGTCTGGAAAATACACACAGTTTGGAGTTTGAAGAGTGAATTTATAGGCAACTAATCTGGGCTACAACCAGTGTTGGCTGTCATGTTTACCTTCTTCTTAACTTGGATTTTCCAACTCCTTTTTTTTATAATTACGTGGTTTAAATATTAGAAGAATATATAAAGTAGTATACTTGCCATTATTTTATTTTATATTTACTGAAGTATAATTGACATGTTACACTGTATCAGATTCCAGTGTACAACAGAATGATTCAGTATTTGTGTACAATGTGAAATGATCACCTCAATAAATCTAGCTAACGTTCATCACTATGCATAGTTACAATTTTATTTTCTGGTTAAGACTTTTAAGATTTACTGTCTCAGCACCTTTGAAATATGTAATGCAGTATTATTGACTATGTCACCATGCTGTATATTGATCCCCAAGACTAATTTAAAAAAAATATATATTTTATTGATTTTTTTACAGAGAAGGGAGAGAGATAGAGAGTTAGAAACATTGATGAGAGAGAAATATCGATCAGCCGCCTCCTGCACACCTCCTACTGAGGATGTGCCCGCAACCAAGGTACATGCCCTTGGCTGGAATCGAACCTGGGGCCTTTCAGTCTGCAGGCCGATGCTCTATCCACTGAGCCAAACCAGTCAGGGCCCCCAAGACTAATTTATTTTATAACTAGAAGTTTGTAACTCTGACTCCTTTACTTTTTTCCCCACCCACCCCTTGCCCCCACCTTGGGCAACCACCAAATCTCTTCTCTGTATCTACAAATTCAGTTTTTAAAATTTTATTTTTAGGTTCCACACATATCAGTGAGATCATATGGTACTTGTCTTTCACTGACTGACTTATCTCACTTAGCATAATTCCTCTAGATTCATCCATGATTAAAAATGTCTTGCTATGCATCTCCAATATACACATTTTTATTTATATGGTAAGAAACACACAAAATGGAATCACAAAAGGTTGAGAAAAATAAGAAATAAGCAATATTTTAAAGGGTCTTTCTAATTGGGAAGGCTTCCAGCCATCATTAGCTCATACTTCAAGGTAGTTTAAAGGCAGTTTCTCATTAATAATAGTGGCTATGCATTCATATCTCAAACTTTTGTCAGATTTGGCTAGCCCCATTCCATTTATTTATTTTTCTCCTGGTGTGGCTGACAGAGAGCTCCTAGAACCATGGGAGGATGGACTGCTTGGCTATTACTGCTTTGTGTGTACATCATCTACATTATCTTTAACTAGAGGTCCAGTGCATGAATTTGTGCACTGGCGGGGTCCAGTTGGCCCGCCCCTGATGGGGCCTATCAGGGGCAGTCTGGCTGGGGAGGGGCCAGTCTAGGTGTAGATGCTCATTGGGAGGCAGGGCCTGTCAGGGCAAGGGGCGGTTTGCTGGCCATCCCCTCCCCCAATCAGGGTGGGGGTCCCACTGGGGGACAGGCCCAGCTGGGGTGAAGGGCTGCAGGTGTTCTGGTCATTCTGCTGTTTGGTCAATTTGCATATTATCCTTTTATTATATAGGATTCTAATATCTTTGTACAAATCCTGATAAGCCATTGGTGTTTTTTTTTGAAGAGTTGGCTTAGGCTGATATAAATCATGCAGTCACTGAATTAACATTGTTGATCTCACTCTGCTGGTCTCACCAAGCAATGGTACACACAGTGGGTTACAGCACAGATGAGGAGGGACCTCCTCAAGCTCCACCCTCGCTCCTTCCATGTGGACCCACGTGTGACACAGGTTGTCTCACCAAGGGATCCTGTGTTGTGTAGATGTCCTATGAAATCTGTGTATTAGAAATACTCAGAACTTGTATGCATACATATAAGCCAAAACCATAGACTCAGACAACAGGGGGATGAGAGCATGAGTGGGGGGGAGAGGGGAGGTTACTGGGGGGGATGAGGACACAATTGTAATACCTTGACCAATAAAGAAATTAAAAAAAAGAAATTAAAAAACATTATTTAAGATAAAAATAAATAGTTCTAATGCATTGTTCCTGTATATGGATGATTCATCTATCTCCCTTTGTGCAAACAGTTTGGAGGTCCCCTTTGTACATATGCACACAAATTTGTTTTCTTCCAGAGGGAGTTTTACTCTCTGCAGAAGTGTCGGGAAAGTCCCCTGCCCCTTGCAGTTGGTTGTGTTATGCTCACATTGTGTCTGCAGCCTACCTGCTCCCCATGCCACAGGAGCTCAGAGCTCCTACCCTGGACATGTTTTAGAAAAGGCTGCAAAGTTGGCAAATGCACCTGGGCCATGCACTGTGAGGGACCAGCTTGCGTGGGGCCTTCGGGAGAGAGAAGTGCTGACAGCAGCGAGCCTGCAGTGCTCCTCGGTGGGCCTGTAAACAGGGCTGACTGGCCCGCTTTATCTCTCTGTGCAAATGCAGATTTAATAGGCAGCGCCCTCGGAATCATTGCTGCGAGGTCGGGGCTCCAAAGGAATTAGGGATAACAGTTTAATAACTACAGAAAGAGCTTAGGCGCTTTGCTGTGCCGGATGTATCTGAGTTAGTTACTGAAAGGCGAACTTAGGACATTAAACCCCTTTATCACTCAGATAGAGCAACAAGGGAAAGCCATTCCTTGGCAGGGGATGAGTTTACTGGCTTCTGAAGGGGTGTGTGTTTGAATGTGATAGGGAAGGGAGCATTTGTCAGAGTGGAAGGTGGATCAAAAGACAAATGAATTCTCTGAGTTAAATCAGAGCTTTAAATTATCCTGGCTTTCAACTGCTGCACCATCAGCAGAATGTGTTGCATGAAAGCAAGCCATTTTCCAGGTCTGTGGGTGCACGGGGTCTCTCCGCTGATGTTGCATTTTAAAGGAACAGGCGGTGTTAGAGGAGATGGCCAGGGCTGGAGAGGAAAGATAAATGTCTATTTAGCTGGGCAACAGAGTCAGTTGGACTCACCTATTCACCTCGAAGCCTGCAGAAAAGACAAGGTTTGGAAGTAGCTGACTAGGAGTCATTTATGCAGACTGAGGTGGGCAAATCAGGGTCACTCAGCCCAGTGGCTTCTAAATTTGAATCTATGGAATCCCTTCAGAGTTTACCATGTATGGATGATTGAAATATGTTTGCAAACTCTGTCCATTCCCATGTTCGAACCCTTGCAATGTACTATTGAGGCTCCTCCCATGAAAAGGTGCAGACTGGTTCTCTCTTCTGGATCTGGGTTAGACGTGGAACTTGCTTTGGCCAATGGAATGATGTCAATGTGAAGATAAGCAAAGGCTTGAAAAGCATTTGGGCACAAAGGCTTGCCCTCCTGCGCCTCTCAGAAACCAGGCCTGAGTGATGCAAGACCCAGGTGTTGTCATCTCAGCCAGGGAACCCTGTGAGAAGAGCCACCCAGCTGATGGGCACTGCCTGCCGATGCCCAAGTGACCCCAGCTCAGATCAGCAGACGAACTGGCTGGCTGAGCCCAACCCAAATTGCTGACTCCCAGAACCATCAGTTAAGTTGCTATTGTATTAAGGCATTAGTTTTGGGTGGTGTGCTACACAACAAAAGCTAACTAAAGGCAGAACCATAGAGATTAAGGGATAAAAAACCAACTCCCAAATTTGGCCTCACGTAGGGCAGCTCTGATTTGTTTACTCTTTCCCTTAAGCTTTTCTTTGAATAAAGTATTATGGGGGCAGTGATGGTGGAGGAGGAGCCTTTGGCTTAGTCTACAGTGGCCCAGGATACTCCTGTTGCCGTGAATGAGACCTGAGCCATCAGATCTGAAGCTACTGCTTTTGGTTCTGGATGTCTGGGAAGAGTTTCTGGGGCTGGCTGATCTGTCCTTGATCAGCTTTTGTTATTCGTCGTGTTACACATCCAGCCAACTCAGTGTAGGGTCGGGTTCTACCAGGAAAGGCAGGAGCCAATCAGCTGTGCATTTGCTGTAAGCTATTTAAAAGGGCAGACATTGGCTCTGCTCACTCAAAGAGAAACTTATGTCTTTACATTGCAGCCCTTAATCCTTCGCACATCATACTATGCTGTTGCTAATGCCATAAGATAGGGTTTGCCCCTGGGGAGAAATGTGACTTAGACATTTTTTTTTTTTGAGGAAAGTGAACCAAAAGAAAGGTACAACTGTAGAGGTCTCTAGACAAGGGATACAGAAATTTAGTCTTTGTACAACTTCATGTTGTGTAGATAGACATTCCATCCTTCCATCATTCTTTAAAATTATTATATACTTCTCTATGCATAATGAGTATCAGTAGCTTTTTTCCTGTCCTTTATTATGTCTCCTTCCTCTAATAGTGCCTGCTTTTCCTCTGGGTCACTGCTACCTCCCACAGTCTTCCACAGGGATGACTAGGTGCCTGAGTCAATAGTTCCACACATTGTTGGTGGGACTGCTGATTCGGTGCCCAGGCACGCCTGGTTAAGATTGGCGCATGGTCCAAGCCTGGCCAGCTTGATGCTATCATCTAAGAATTTGAAAGTTAAAAAAATGACACAAAGACTAAAGATGGTTGCAGCTGACATGCTATTGGAGGTACCCAAGCAGCCTGCCATGTTGACTGTTCATCAGCAGGCAGGGCCGACCTAGGTCCTGATCTCTCCATGTGGATTCCTTTACTTCTGTGAGCTGCTCCACCCTCTCCCACTCTTTTTTTTTTTTTTTACTTTTTATTTTGCATAAGTCAACCAAAGTCGGTTTTGTTGGCTGCAGGTAAAGAACACTGGTGGATGTACTTTTCTTAGCCATCATCCACACCTGTGTTGGTCACAGGAATCTGGTTTTCCTTTCTACCTGGACACATGGTTGCATGGCACTTTGTTGCCCTCTTTCAAGTTGGGTGTGGCCATAATTGTCTCTCATAATGAAAACCAAGATCTCATGCTTTTTCCCTGCCATGGCACTCAGGGGTCCATATAACAAGACAGAGCCTCTGCCAGTCTCAGACCCCAAGGGATTATGATGAGAAAAACCATTTTCTTCCCTTTCCTTTCCCCACATTGGACATAAAAAGTGAGTGAAAATTTATCTTCATTCCTATGAGAATTTACCTCCACTTTAGGTATTGCATCCATCTTCCCCCAGATGGCCAGGAAGAGGTGGTGCCAGCCACACTGGATCTCATTGCTGGGAGGAGGTGAAGCCTTCCCAGGATGCCCAGTGAGCTTCTGCTTCCACCTGGGGACTAAGCTGGTGCCTCTTCCCACTCCTAGCTGAAGGGAGGGGCTGAGACCCTGAGTCCAGAGCTTCTCTCACCTTTAGGATGAAGGTGGGCAAGGATGGAGGGGCCGAGGACAGGAACAACATTAGAGAAATGAGAGTCTGCTACTTTCTTTTCCACGGCATTTCACATTGCTCTATCATTTTATTCACTGAGAAATAGCTGTCATAATAAAATATCAAATAGGTACAGAGTGTGAGTGCCAAGGACAACTCAATAGTAACTGTAATACAGACATTAAAAATATTAGACAGAGGGAGGTACAGACTGTAATCATTAGAGAAGATTGCACAGTCAACATGGGTCTTGAGCAGAGCCAGGGAAGGCTTTAAAAGGATGCCATATAATCCCAGCTCCGAAGGATTTACAGTCCACCGTGCAGCAAGTTAACACACAGGACACAAGAGCAAGATAGGCAACTCATAAATAAGCCCCAAACCAGGGACACAATGAAGTAGAATAGAAATTAATAAAGGAGACAAAACTTGGGATTCAGATCTGAAGGGGAAGGTCCACAGAGAGGTGATTTGAGACAGGCTTGAGAATTGAGGGGCAGTAAGATGGGCAAGGTGATGGCTCTCTGGATGGGTGCATGTGGCAAAGCAAATCATAATTACACAACCAAGTGTGTGATAAATGCAACTTCAAATTTCTATAGCTCAATTTATTTCAACTCCTATTGCCTGGGCATAAAAATTACTAGAAGCCCAGTGCACAA
This sequence comes from Murina feae, assembly GCA_004026665.1. Lineage (NCBI taxonomy): Eukaryota > Metazoa > Chordata > Mammalia > Chiroptera > Vespertilionidae > Murina > Murina feae. The sequence continues at coordinate 9,745 of PVJC01010822.1, read as the reverse complement.
AAATCTGTGCACTTGCGGGGAAGGGGGTCCCTCAGCCTGGTCTGTGGCCTCTCACAGTCTGGGACACCTCAGAGGTTGTCCACCTGCTGGCTTAGGCCTGCTCCCCATGGGATCAGGCCTAAACTGGTAGTCAGATATCCCTCTGGCAGCCCGGGAGCCCTTGGTGGATGTCCACTTGCCAGTGGAAAGCAGGTCTAAGCTGCAGTCAGACATCCTTAGTGCTGCTGAGGAGGCTGGAGAGGCTCCCACCACCACCGCTGTACTGGCAGCTGTCATCCTGGCTTGTGGCTGAGCAGAGCTTCCCCTGTGGGAGTGCACTGACCACCAGGGGTCAGCTCCTGCATTGAGTGTCTGCCCCCTGGTGATCAGTGTGTGTCATAGTGACCAGTCATTCCCAGTGGTTCTGCTGTTAGGATCATTTTGCATATTACCCTTTTATTATATAGGATAGTGCCTGCCATTTTCAAAAATGGGAGTTTCATTGATCCTTCAGGGAATTGTGTTCTTGATGTCTTCTGGATGCATCCCATTTACTGAGATGGTTCCTTGTGTACTTGCACAGCCACTCCCGTCCAACAGGCATCTCCATAACCTCCAGGCCCACCTGTAATGAAGGCAGGCTCCAGGAAACTGCGCCCATGTAAACTCATCCACCTGATGCAGCACAGCCCTTTCTTCCCAGAGATGCGCCTTCTTCCCTGGGCTCTTCCCAGAACAGGAGGCACAGGTGGCCTCTGCCCTCATCTTACCTCTTTCCCAGAGACGTGTGCTTCTCTGGATCATGCACCAATCTTGACCAGGGGTGACTAGGCAGCGAATCAGCAGTCCCACCAAGACTGTGTGGAACTGTTGACTCAGATGGGTCCCCTAGCTGCATTGTTTTTCTCTATACATGTATAATTTGACAGTGTGGTCAACCATTTTAACAATACTCACATTCAGACAAAAACCTTAGGGGGTTTCTAAAAGAAAGTTATAATATGAAAAATTCTAAATATACCAACAAGGAGAGAGAACAATTAACCCTGTTTGCCCATGTCGCATGCCTACCTCTTTCCATTCTTGAGAAACAGTTATATTTTTATTTTCAGAGATAAAGATAAAGTTTCTTTAAGCAAATACGGATTTTTTCCTCCTGGTGAACTTTTAATGAAATGTCCTTTGTGTCTAGGCCCAGAAATGGATTGAACTGAGATAATTTTCAAGGAGGTTGATGGAAGACAAGTCCATTAATTTATTTTCCCGGCCCTGACACGCTGGCTGCCGCTGAGCTCCTGCCTCTCTGCTTGCCTGCGCAGGCCCCAGGCGGTGTTGTGATTTCCCCCACAGTGTCCCTCCTTGTGGAATGGCTGCAATGAATCTTGGCTCTGAGGCCAACCAGGTAGCATTCCCAGCACCAGGGCTCCTCAGAGACCATTATACATAATCACAGAGTGTCACAGGCTTGACACGAGTGATTATGCAAAACTCTATGCCCAATTTGCAAGTGGCTCCACAATTTGACAAAATGATGTGGCCATTTGTGAACTGCAAGCAAATGCGAGGAAGTGGTGGGTATCGGGTTTCTGCCCAAGTGACAGACTCATCCAGAAGCCAGCACTCCTTCAAACCATAGCTCACGCAAAGCAGACCTTTACACTAGTGAACCAGCCTCAGCAAGTATGAGTTCATGCCCAGCTGTCACTGCAAGTGTTTTGGATTCATTGTAACCGGTTGTGGCATGACCGACCTGGGCTCATTTGGGGTGGGCTGAAATTGGGCCTGTCCTCCCCTCTCTGGGGAAGCAGTTCAAGGTGGGGGTAAGGCTGCTTCTGAGACCCCCAGCAGATGGCCACGAAGTGGATGCACGCTATATGTGGCTTCTGTGCAGTAAAAAGAGTTGAATTTATTCTCAAATTGGAGATTAATTCTAAGGAGGCCTAGAGAAGGAAGACAGCATTTACATTTAGCTAGCATGTACTGTGCCCCTTGACCTCAGCCCCTTTACCTGCATGCTCAAAAAGGTGCTATTCTGATGTGCAGAGCAAAGTTTGGTGAATGGCATTATGTAGTGATGCCCAGCAAGTCACTCATCAAATGCCTTCAGGGAGGGATGGGCTGGAGTAGGGCGCAATTGGGAGACTGGCTATTAAGAAGCATTTCTGTGACTCTAATACACTTTGAGCATCTCTGGGCTTCAGCTTCCTTATCTATAAAACAAGAACATAGCATGGATGGTGTTGCTCATGTCTTTTCAGGATTTAAAATGTTAGCCTTCTGTGGTTCTAGACTATTTGGTGCACTGCTGGTGAAGAGCTCCTGGGCAGGGCTACTACTTCTGTAGGGAGTGACATGGACTTAAACAAGAAAAGACAAAACTAAACTATAAAAACTAAACATGGGAAGGCATTCTCCTGGTGTTGACACATGGCTCCTTCCCTTTCCTCTATGTCCCAAGTTTGATGTGACAGTTGAAAGAGTTGCAGTTTTCAACTCCTGGCTCTTTAAGGGACCTTCAGGGAGCAAAGGTTCTTGAAGGTCAAGTATCTCACTCAAACACACAGCCACTGAGTGGCAGAGCTGTCAGCACATGGTGCATCCATGCGAGGATTTCTGTGGAACACAACCCAGAGTTGTCTCTTGCTCTAACCAATAAACAAACCTTCCATCAACTGACAAAAGGCTTTGGCTTGACAAAACTCATCTGTCACTATGGAGACATGGTCTATTCGTCACCCTCCCATTCCCATCCTCCAAATACAGATCTCTGTTTCCAGTTTTCTCTCCCCTGGCATCACAGGGTAAGAGGCTATGAGAGGGATAACAGCCCCTGACTCTTACATGTTTCAAGGTCCAAGGTAGACCATGAATACATCCACCACATGGATGACAGCACTGGGGCTCACTTCCTGAGTCTTTTCAATGTTCCTGTAAAGCTGTAACTATAGGGAACAAAATGTGGTTTCTTTTCAGTTGTGACTTGGGAGGCTGGTATTTATGCTCAATGGTGTGTGGTTTTAATTAATCTCTAGCATTTGAATTTCAGCCAGCCTCATAGGGGCTCCTCAACCTGGCCAGTTATCTTGATGTGGATGCGGGCAGTTTTAGGATACTCAACCTGAGCCCAGGGTTTCATGTCGGGTCTCCTTTGTCTTCTATGAATGCCACTAATGGAGATGGGAGGGGCAGGGAAAGCAAGCGACTTGATCACATCTTTAGAAACCAAGTAATGAGCCATTAGGAGGACCAACAATAAATAAATGCATTTTCCATTCAGTGTCTCTGTGGCAATCTAGACGAGCATATGACTAGGAAAATGTAATGAAAGCAATTGTAACTCTTTTGGTGGAGAGGTAATTACAGTCCAGGGCTGCTTGACTGATGAAAATTACACTGCTTATAATAAATTGCCACACAGCTAAGTCTTTTCTGAAGTCCTTAGTATGATTTGTGTTTGTGCACTTACTTAAAACATCAGGGAACAATTTATAAACATGAGCCTTTTTGGACACTGCCAGGATCGGCATTTACGATTAGAGAGCCTGTTTAAGGTTTCCTGATTTATGGAGGATAGATCATATTTTCCCAACACTCTCATGGTCAATTACAGACCTGCATGGTGCATTTGGTAACTTAAAAGCAAATTTAATCATTCTTTTTTTTTTGTATTTATAAGCAGCCAAGTCAAAAAAACATTTTCTCTTAGACTGGGGAGAAAGATGTTTCAAAGACAACTTGCTATTGGTAGTATCAGTAGAGGTGGGTAGCAATACCATACATTGTTTGTCTTCCTCTAATGTAAACATTAGGAACTTTCTGATGGAAATACAGGGTACCAGGCTTAGTACCTGAGTCCCCAAGCCCTTTTCATAGGAAAGTTTAAGGACAGATATCTATAGTGCCATTGCCTTTAGACCACAAGAACCAGTGTGGTGTATCAGAAAAAGCTCTGGCATAGTTGATGTGGCTGTGGTTGAGCATTGATGTGGCTGTGGTTGAGCATGAACCAGGAGGTCAGTTTGGTTCCTGGTCAGGACACATGCCTGGGTTGTGGGCTGATCCCCAGAGGGGGGTGTGCAGGAGGCAGCCAATTAATGATTCTCTCTCATCATTGATATTTCTCTCTCTCCCTGTCCCTTCCTTCCTGAAATTATATATATATATATATATATATATATATATATATATATATATATATAAACAAAAAGAGCCCTGAACTGAATGAACATCACAAGGCAGATTCTAAGCCCAGTGCAATTAACTAGCTCTGTGATCTGGGGCAAATTCTTCTCTTTCTGGATTTTACTTTTCTCATCTTTCAAGTGAGGGCTGTACTATTGGGGTCTAGATCCCCTTGGACAAAAGACCAGTGATTCTGTTCCAGCTCAGGCATTCTCCATTCTGGCTGAACAGCTGAACACCTATTACAAACACTGAAGCACAAAGACTGAGCCAGTAGATCTGGGGGCGGGTCTTTCTTTATTAAAAATATAAATGACACTACTTACTGATTCTAATGGGAAACTGTGGTTGAGAGCTGTGCCTTATCTCTTGGGAATTTCTGAAAGCCGAACGGTTAGAACCAGGAGAGGCTATGCCACAAGAGCATATGACCTGGTCCTTCCTCAGAGGTCCTGAAACCTGAATCACCTTCTGCCATCCCAACAAAAACAGGGCCCAGAACCTATTCTTGGTCTTTTTTCCACTTGGACACTTTATTATTATTATTTTTTAAATCCTTACCCAAGTATATTTTTTCCATTGAATTCTGGAGAGAATGGTAAGAAGGAGAGAGAGAGAGAGAGAGAGAGAGAGAGAGAGAGAGAGAGAGAGAGAGAGAGAGGGAAAGAGAGAGACATCAATGTGAGAGAGACAAATTGATTGGTTGCCTCTTGCATGCGCCCCTAGAACTTGAAACTGCAATGTGAAACTTGAAACTTGGAACACATGCCCTTGACTGGGAATTGAGCTTGTGGCTCTTGTGGGCTGATGCTCTAACCACTGAGAAAAACTGGCCAGGGCTCCACTAGGACACTTTAGAAGATAAGTACATGGAGTGGGTGGGTGTGAGAGAAGACTGCTACCATAGTCTTTAGGTGGTTGGTTTTCACTGGAACCTTTGGAAGAATGGTCTCTGCACCAATAATTCAGAGACTTGAGACCTACAGTGAAAGCCAGACAGGCCAGGTGATGAACTGGGTAATCCACTGAGTGTTCAGCAGCAGTGAATCTCTTGTCCACCACTAACTTCCAGGCCAACCTGAGAGAAGTGATACATGGGTGAGCTGGAGCTCACTTACACAGACTCCTAGGAGTTGATGGTGCTCATCTTCACCCAATGCTGTATTCAGTGACATCACATTGGTAGCTAGAATCCAGCCACATTGGTATATTTACACACAGAAATTGGCAAATGCTACAAATCATCACATAAGCCAGTTGTTAAACGTTTACTAGCACATCACTGAATTGAAGTATTTAAATGATCTTCTCCTGCTGTGGCAGCTGGGACCTTCTTATATACTACTGGGAAGAAAAAAGCCCAGAGTAAATATTTATCTATCAGCTTTACCTCCGCTGGCAGGGAGGCAGTAGCAGTATGTGCATGTTGAGCTGTATGAAGTGACTGAAAGGGTGGGGTTAACCTTAAAAGAAATAGAAAGCATGGTCTTTCCCATGGACCAATTCAGGGTAATGAGGAGATCTAATAAGTTTCATAGTTGAAACCTACAACAGTGGTTATCCAAGTGCATTCCCTGGACTGACACATAAGCATTATGTAGAAATTTGTCAGAAACACAAATTCTCAAATATATCAAAATTTTCCCAAAACATTGCACATTTTGTATAGTCTTGACAAAGTGATATTGGAAAGAAGATTGTATAGTTTTTCATAAAGCATTAACTAAAACCAGTACTATGTATTCAAAGGAAATTACAATGAGAGAAAACTTGAACACGTAATTATTCCAAAAGAAGGATAGAGATAGTATTTTTGAATTGCTTCACCTTCTTCTTTTGTCAGGCAATGATTAAAAACTTGACAGAAATAAAAAAAAAGAAAGAAACACAAATTCTCAGGTCTCACGTCAGACCTCATGAGTCAGAAACTCTGGGGTGGGGCTCAGCAATCTGATTTAACAAGCCTTGCAAGTGCTTCTGATGCAAACTCAAGTTTTGAGAGTCACTGTCCTAAGGAGGTGCACAAGAGATAATAAAATGATGTATTATAAATATTCTACAACAGCAGAGGTGAACAGTTGTGACACATATCACATGGCCCACAAAATCTAAACAATTACTGGCCCTTTATAGACAAGTGTGCTCATCCCTGCTCTGAGCCATTACACAGGGCACGAACACAATACATGTACACACATTAATGTGTGTACATGATGACGAGTGCTCTGCTGCCAAATCCATAGAAGGCTATTACTTACCACATCTTGAAGGGGTTTCCTTTATCTGCTATCATCTCTTCTTTCCCTTCCACTCTCTCTTCAAAGCTCTGACATTTTTCACTTCCCCAAAACTACTCTTTCCCAGGTCATGAAAAACATTATTGCTACATTCAAGGAACACCTTAGAAAGTCCTCAATTCCCTCTCCTTTTCTGCCTTATTTGCTATAATTGATCATTATCTCCATTTTGGAACTCTCTCTTCTGTTAGCCTCTTTGATACTTTCCTACACTTCCTTGATTTTCCTCTCCTTTATAGAATCTTCTTTCAGTGTCAAGAAGGGAAATTAGAAGACAGTTGTGTTTGTGAAGAGGTGGAAGAGAGTTCCTTAAGAGGAAGGAGTAGTCAATAGTTCTGCAAGCTGCTCTTGGTCAATTAACATGGGAATTGAAAAATCTCACTTGCTCAAGCTTTGGTCCTACCCTCTGCTGACATTGCACCCTCATCGATGATTTCCCAGATGCTAAAGGCTTCAATAACCATCTTTATCCAGAATGTCAGGCCCAGAGCTCCTTACTTCTTACTGGTATCTTCAGTAAACTATCTCACAAGCCCTAAAACTCAACATGTCTCTCTTGAAGTCATGTTCTCCTTCATTGTTCCCACTACAGCAAGTGGCAGCATCTATTCCCTTCTCCAAGTTAATAAATGAACTTGCCTTTACAGGTTCTCTTCCCATAATTACAATGACCCGTTAAAGTGTTTTGCTCAACAGAAGACCACTTTCTTCTGAGTCACTTTCCTTCTTTTGTTCTCAGCTTTTTAATGAGTTACAAACTCAATGCTTTCACCCATAAATTAGGAAAGGGAGCAATGCAACAAGAGGATATAACCCTTGTAAACATTTGTGCACCTGGCATAGGAGGACCTAAATATATAAAGCATAACTTGATGGACACAAAGGGAGAGACTAACAGTAATACAGACATAGTAGGGGATTTTAACACTCCATCAACATCAATGCATAGATCTTCTAGACAGAAAATGAACAAAAAAACAGCTGCCTTAAATGACACACTAGACCAGATGGATTTAATTGATATCTTCAGAGCATTTCACCCCAAAGCAGCAGAATATACATTCTTTTCAAGTGCATATGGAACAATTTCTAGGATAGACCACATGTTAGGACAAGTCTCAATAAATGTAAGAATATTGAAATCATATCAACCATCTTCTCTGACCACAATGGTATGAAACTAGAAATCAATTACATAAAATCAATTACTGAAAAACATTCAAGTACTTGGAGGCTAAATAACATGTTACTAAATAATGAATAGGTCAGCAATGAAATCAAGGGTGAAATAAAAATGAAACAAATGAGACAAATGAAAATGAACACACAATAAACCCAAATCTATGGGACACAGCAAAAGAAGTTCTAAGAGGGAAATTCATAGTGTTATAGACCTATCTCAAGAAGCAAGAAAAATCTCAAATAAGCAATCTAACCCCACACATAGAACACCTAGAAAAAGGACAACAAATAAATCCCAGAGTAAGTAGAAGAAAACTAATGATTAAAAGGGTGTATCTGTAATACTTTCAACAATAAAGATACAGTTATAGAAATAAAAAAAAAATTAGAGTGGAAATAAATGACATATAGACTATAAAAACAATACAAAAGATCAATGAAACCAAGAGCTAGTTTTTTGAAACCATAAACAAGATTGACAAATCTTTAACAGATTCATCAGAAGAGAAATTGAGAGAGAACAAAATAAAAGATTGTAAGAAAATATTACACACAACTATATACAGATTAATGCAGCCACTGTGGAAAATAGCATGGAGTTACCTCAAGTAATAAAAAATGAAACTGCTTTATGTCCCAGGGATTCCACTTCTGGAAATACATTTGAAGAAACCTAAAACACTAATTCGAACAAATATATGCACCCTATGCTTATTATAACATTATTTACAATAGCCAAGATTTTGAAGCAGCCCAAGGGCCCATCAGTGGATAAAAAACAGTGATAATTTACACAATAGTATACTAGCTGGCTGCAAAAAAAATAAGAAAATCTTACCCGTTGCCATTGCATGCATGGACCTGGAGAGTATTATGCTAAGTGAAGTAAACCACTTAGATAAAGACAAATACCATGTGACTTAATGTATATGTAGAATCTAATGAGCAAAATAACAAAGAAAATAAAAACACACTTGTATATCAAGAGAATAGACCGACTGCTACCAGAAGGGAGAGGGTTTGGGGTGGCTGGGTGAAAAAGGTAAAGAGATTAAGCAAAAAATAAATAAAACTAGATCACCTTCTTATATTACACAAAAGAATACATTTAAAATGAATTAAAGGCCTAAACATTAGGCTTGAAATCACAAAAATCCCTCATAGATACAGATAGCCTATTAAGATCAAAGTCTTCTGAATATTTCTTTAACTTGATAGGCCATAAGCATTTCTTTTATTACTGGTTAAGCTGAACACACCTCTCACTTCAGGTCCCCCCAAAACAGGGTTGGCTGCAGTATGTCTGTTGGGGATGGCCCTAGGGACTCTACCTGAAAAAGAATGAGTAAAACAAGACTAGGAAGAGTAAAAGCTGAACTATGAACTGGGTCACCTTCAGAGTTGTCTTGCTTCAAGGCAAGGGGGTCTATTCTTTGTAACCTCTACTTTCACCAGTCATTAGGTGTGGCTGTCCCAGGTAAGAGACACTGCCCTTAGAGAGATAACTACCTGTTGGAGGAAAGTCTAGAAAGGGCCTGTGGGCTCAGTTGGCTGGGCAGACTACAGCATCCTCCACACACAACTTCTTTTCTTATTGACAGACATGGGGTCTGACATAGAATAAGCATAATATTTGTTCAATAAATCATTGAATTGCTCTTTTTTTCTTTTGTTCATGCCTTTACTCAAATTTTTCTGTTTCCATATTTATCTTTTTTTCTCATTTATTTGCCAAGTGCTGCTTGTATTTTAAAACAGTAAGCAATCTATAGATTCAATGCAATCTCTATTAAAATACCAATGGCATATTTCACAGATCTAGAAAAATTATTCTAAAAACTTACATGTAAATTAAAAAGACCCCAAATAGTCACAGCAATCTTGAGAAGGAAGAACAATGTTGAAGGGATCATAATACCAGATATCAAGTTATACTACAAAGCCACTATAATCAAAGCCTGGTACTGGCATAAGAACAAGCAGATAGACCAATGGAACAGATCAGAGACCCTAGAAATTGACCCACACCATTACACTCAATTAATATTTGACAAAGGAGGTGAGAGCATAAAATGGAGTCAAGACAATCTCTTCAATCAATGTTG
>PVJC01010821.1:0-42898 GCA_004026665.1 Murina feae | reverse complement strand
AATTAGGGGAAATCAGGCAGGCAGGCAGATAAGCAGTTAGGAGCCAGTGGTCCCGGATTATGAGAGGGATGTTCAACTGCCGATTTAGGCTCAAGCCTAAACCAACAGTCGCACATCCCAAAAGGGTCTCAGATTGGAGAGGATGCAGGATGGGCTGAGGGGACCCCTCACCCCCATGCATGAATTTCATGCACTGGGCCTCTAGTATCATAATAAAAAGGCAAATGCTGCCAGAAATGGAGTGTCTCTTAGTCCTTTGGTAGAATTCCTTTTTATGTTCAGTTCTAATATCACCTACTACCAACCCCTCCTGCAGCTCTCACCACTTAGGTGTGAGGCATAATGATTGGTGTTTTCTGAGGGGAGCTGACACTGCTTGATGTGAGTCCTGTAAAAGACTGACCTATTACATATGTCTCTTTCCAAAAATTGGGACTTTTTTAAAACGCCGCAGGATGAGAGACAAATTGTTAAAAATTGGGACTGTGCTGCCAAAAGTGGGACGTCTGGTCACCTTAGTATGTGTATATCCACCCAGGCTTGCTTAGAAAAGGTGAAGCATCAGCAGTCTCCCTATGCACCACCAGTGTGTTGTCCATGGGGGCAGTGTGATCCCTGGTCCCTGGATAATGGAAACTGAAGAAGCAGTAAACCTCAGTGAGATGACTTCAATCACACTCAAGATGAAAATTGGGAAGAGAGAACCCAATTCTCCGATAAAAGGATCAAGATAAAGATTAGCCTACTCAAAATCTCACTTATATCTTCTAAGTGGCTAGAAAATCCTTTGAGTCTCTGTTTTACGTAAGAAAGTAAAGTCAGTGGCATTGTTTCTGGAAGGTCACAGTTGAAATGCCTGTGTATTACCTATAAGTCAGTAACCAAATAGCCTCTTGCCGTGACCTATAGGATCCTTGGTTGGTTCCAGTAGGATTCAGGGTTGACTTCCAAGACTCTGGATCAGGGTCAGCACAGGCTGGCTCAGGGGGGATAGAGCATGTGGAGCACCCATAACAAATTCTTTATTTTAAGGAAAGATAGGGATTGAATGCCATAAATTTGAAATAAAATATCAGAGGCAGGACCTTCAAATTGAAAAGAGACAAAATTAGAATCAGTGTGTATCAGGTATACAAGAGGGCTCCAGGCAGGTTGCTGTTTCAATGGTATGTTCATGGCTTGCCCTTGGCAATCACTGAAAATGGAATGGTTCTCAGGCTTCCTTTACATATCTTCTATTACAGTGAAGTGGCATGTTGGATTAGCAGGGAGTTACCCTAGCAGGTTGGCAAATGGTGAAAAATCAGATCTGTTGCCATGTGAGGAATAGAAGAGCTTAGAGAAACTTAGAGGAGAAAATGGGTAACACACAAAAGAGTAAATCCAAGAGTATTGTTTATGCCAGATGAAGACAGAATCTGAGCAAAGGGAGTACAAAGAAGTATCAAAAGAGGTCAGAATTAAAAATATTAAAATCTTTCAATTTAGTTCTTTCTATAAACTTAGTAGACATGAATACTGTTCAAACATAGGGCAGCTTTCACAGAAGAGGTGAAATGTAGTGACACCCTGTATAAAGCAGTAGGTGCCATGAAAGAATAAATGACAGTATTACTGTTAATATTATTAGTCAGCACTTCACATTAGCAATGACATGGTTGCCTGTGTATCCCAATGATACTGCCAGTTTGAGGATATTTATAATTGATTCTGGTTATGTATTTTCTTCATAGTTTGTTAGCTACACTACACAAGGACAAATTGCATAAGTAAGATGAATTGGTATTTTGACAACGTCAGCTAAAGAACTGTAAGGGGTAGAAAAAAAGAAGACTATTTAGTATTTGACATGGCAATATAATCACAGAATAAGAAGGGGCAGGGCATTTGGGTTAGAGTAGTGATATTGATAGCATCAACCATACAGGAAAATGAATTATTTCAGAACACACTAAAACATTTCTAAAGACAAATTTGATAGTGAACTAAGGCACTTGGAAAGGCAATCATCTACTAATTGGACTAAATATTTATAAAATGGGTTCATGGTAAAGTATCTCTTTAAGAAGAAAAATGAAAAAAAAATCCCTATGAATATAGAATACAACTCACTCAACCTAAGCTAAACACAGAATTCATGTATCTCAAAGTCCAATAATTTGTCTTCAAAATTTAAGAAAACCATCGAGCCTTGTTGTATACTCTGGATATTAACAAATTAGGCTATTTGGAAAAGCAAGAAGTTCCAGGCAACAAACCTGTATATCACATTGACCACTGTTATCCTAACAACATATAAACCTGAAGACATTACTAGGGTTCTGACGCTATTCATTGGATTAAGCATATTCTTATTACATTGTGAACTATAACCATCCTTGTATCAAAAATGTCCAGCAGTGACTTATATGAATAAAATCTTGGAAAAATATACAGTGGGTGGGGAAAAGGTAGATTTATAGCTATGAGTCCATGAGGCACAGAGCTTGTTTTCACGTTATTAACTAGACTAGAGGCCCGGTGCATGTATTTGTGCACCAGTGGGGTCCCTCGGCCTGACTTGTGGGGAGATCAGGCTGAACTGGCTCTCCAACATCCTCTGAGGGGTTCCAGATTGCGAGAGGGTGCAGGCCAGGCCAAAGGACACCATCAATGCGTGAATCCGTGCACCAGGCCTCTAGTATACATATAAGATCTTTGGCTAATCTCTTTCCACTCCCACGCCCCTTCCCTCTGAGATTCATCAATCTGTTGCATGTTTCCATGCCTGTGGTTTCCACTCCTGCATTGAGCATCTGCCCCCTGATAGTCTGTGCCCATCATAGCTACTGGTTGGCTGGTCAGCCAGTCGCTTAGGCTTTTATATATATGGATTACTGTATTATTTTCCATAGGAACACCTGTAAACCTGTAAATTTTGTCTGACCCTGTAAATGACTTAGTGACAGTGTTGTATTATGTTACCATAGCTACCTTGAGTTATGTTAGATTTTGAAAAGCCACTGCCTGCACCTGAACCACAAAGAAAACCAGAATTTCTCTTTAAAATTCAGGGTATTTCTACTGTGATTTTGATGTGAACTTTAAATTAAATTAAATCAAACAGATGCCCTTAGCAGTTGGAGCAACTACTCTCCCAATTGATATCTATACAGCAGATGGCACAAACAACTCAGCATATATTTCAAAACTATTATAAAAATTGAAATAATGTGAAGTCTTTCAAATGCATTCAGCATTCTTTCCTTCACAAGAGCCTTGTCTGTGGAATGGCATCCCTGGCTGGTTTTCAGACACACTGTCATATATTTTCCTCTTTAGAAGTTTTCTCCCAGAATGAAGTCAAAAGTCCCTCCACAATGACATCTTTATAATTTCCTGGGCTCCAAGTGTCAAGAGTTAAATTTGAAAGACACTCTAATTGTGCAAATAACATATTTTACACATTTCCTTCAGGAAACACTGGAACACATTATCAACATTCAGAGACTGACAATCTACTGGAAGTTGCTTTGGCTTCCCTCAAAAGAGGATGCCACATCTAACATTGGCATTGAAGGGACAAGTGTGGTCCACTATAGATCACAGTGGCTCATACTAGCCCAGTGAAAACAGCCCTGAGAGATCTCTCAGATGGCACACATTTAAATATGCAGTATTATTTATATGGTGGTAATTAGCTTCTGATGATTCTTGTGCATATCCAAAACAAAAAATAAAAAACAACAACACTATTTTGGCTTTCCAAAACATAATTAATCATATATGATTGTTTTCAATCTGCTCCAATCTTCTGGTTAGAGTAGGTAACACAAGCAGCAAAGACTTCTCTGTATAAAAATAAGCCATGAATCTTTGGTGTATAGGGACACTGAATGGTTACTGTTCCTCACTACTTCTCCCTCCCCCCGCACACACAGACATTAGAAAGGGATAAAGGCAATGTCAATATTGAGTTGCCTAATCTTAGATTTTCTAGGGCTTCCCAGAATCAACTTCCCATGTGTCTATCAAATAATGGAGAACACATTTAAATACACTGAAGTTCGGATGTCCTTTGCCAACAACCCTGAGTTGGTTTGACCTTGTAAAAAACTCAGAACTGAGGAGATAATGAGAAAGTTCAGGTGAGTTTTTCCTTAGTGTGGTGGCAGGCACGTAATGTGTAGCCATTAAACATCAGTGCCCTGACTTTTTGATGGATGGCCTGAGGGATGAAGTGACTACTATTCATTTAGTATTAGATAAACTGCCACTAATAATTTACTTTTCTGCCTCCTATGTTAACGTAATGTTTCTGTAATATATTATTGTCTGGAAAAAACCCCAGCAATGATCAGGGGAAACATCACTATCAGTATTTGGTACTAAGTTAGGTCAAGGTCAGAGTTAGGGGTGGAATCTATGTAGTTTGCGCTTCCAAGGTATTTGACTTTAAAACTGCTGATTTGTAACGCCATACCTATTGCAGAGCAAGGGATCACGTCATATCCAGTTTCATCGCCAACATAAATACAAAGTCATCGCTTCCAGCAGGTGACTGAAGAGAATACAGTGTAATCTTAATTGCGACACCCCAAACTAAGAATTTTCTCAAGGCCTTTTGAATGTACTAAAATATGTAAATGCGTAAAACAATAGGTTACTCACTGTCGGCTATGATCTATTTAATTTGGCTGAGCAGACAGAAGCAGCTTCCTTAAGTAAGAGCTACCCAGGGTCTCATTAGTGCAGAGGATAGAAAATGAAGGTCATGCTAAGGTGTATGACTTCATGGTGGAAAATTTTAATCCTCCAAACACCTCCCGGAAAAGAAACCCAAAGCAAGAGGAACAACAACTGTCAGACAGACTTCAAAATCTCGTTTAGATCACTGGACCAATGCAAAGATGGAAGAGAATAGAAGTTCTAAATATAGTGAGATATATATTTTTACAAAGTAAGGTTGACAAGGTTGGAGGTGGGCATGGGATGTCTCTTACCAGGGTGGCGTATAGAATTTTTACCACACAAATGTGCATACAGTGGGCACCTCAGTATTCTAACGTGGCAGTTTCAGGTGAATTTCATCTTAGAAAAAAAAGCCAACTAAGGTCTGTGAGTTGATTTTACAAAATGATACAAATGCATTTTCCTATTAATTTTTTTTAATCCTGTCTTTTCACACTTAGAATGAAAGCGAGTATAATGTATTCTATTAAAATTCAAGCAAAGGTGAGAAAACAAGTTCATTAAACTATATCAAATAATATGCAAAGATGAACTATGTTTGCCTATTATATGCTTTCATTTATTTAAATATATAATTAATTACATATTATATATACGTATATGAAACAAGGGCAATAACCTATCACAGAGCTCATCTGAACTAAAAAAAAATTCTAGTAGCATTCATGCAGTCTAATCTATTTAATATTATTTTGCATACAGCTTTTAAAGCTAAGCAATTTGAGATCTTCTAAATGAAGTTATGGTAGGAAAAAGGTCATGTGTTCAGGCTGGCAAGCCCATGAGGAAAATAACAGTAAGATTCCATTTAGACTCTGATGCTGATAAATCCATATAACTGTCAGCAGCTAGGTCCCAGGCTTAAAGACAGATGTGGGGAGAGAAACACAACTGTGGAAATGGAAGCAAACCCTGCGCTTAAGGACACCAGCCAGCTGGGGATTGCTTCTCGGAGCAGAAGGTATCAATCAAAGCAGTTTGCCAGTAGAGAGTTCCAATTCCTCTCTGCAAAAGTACTTTATTTAAATGGGCAGCTTAACTGCCGCTTCTATATGATGTTGGCATGACCTGACCCCGAAGCACACCAGAGCGTAAACGACACCTTTCCACTGGAGTGAGTGCTCTTCACCAGAGAATATCAGTGCTGTCTTTGGGCTTCTTTTGCCTACGTGTCCCTTTATGTCAGGAAACATGAATGATGACCTAATGCTTTTGCAAGCATATCTTGGACACTTGAAGGAATTTAGGATGAACATCATACTGAGGCAGTCTGGGCTACCTTGAAAGGATCAAGTATCTCGTGATTTATTTGGTACTCTATGCCGCTATCCAGCTTCCCGTGCTGAATAAGCTCAAAGGGTGATAAGTTATTATTCCATATGGCAAAGTCCTGAGGAAGGGAGGGTTGCATGGAGAGCCTGCAGCAGTTTACCGGTGGCTGTGGACCTAGGACTTGTATGCAGCAACAAGGAGACAAGACTTCTAATTCAAGAAATCAGGATTCCGTGGGAGAGGTAACACCCTCAAATCACGAGAAATGAGAGATGCAGAAGCTAACAGGAGGATGCCAGGCAAAAGCCCTGACATGTGCTGATGACCAGGATGCTGGAGCAATCAAAGCCAGAAGTCCTCTAAGACAGGGGAGTGAGTAAGGGTTTCGATGGGAGATGAGAATATGTCCCCTCCTAGAAATGTGCTTGGCCTCCCTTCCTGTTCTTCACTCTCTGCTCTTTGGTCAGGAAACTGGCCAGAACACATTGCAGCAACAGGTCCCCTTCCCTCTGACTTCAGCTGGCTTCAGTCCATGGGAGACACAGACCGGTGATCAGAGCGAGGAGAGGGAATGTGGTCAGGATTCTGGGCTCCACTTGGGACAGTGTGAGTTGGCTGGGGGCTTTCTATTCTCTTGTGGTTGCAGCCCCATCTACAAGACTCCCTTTTCTGGGGTTTAATGCTGTTCTGAGATTACTCTCCCTGGGAACCCTGCTATCCCTTCTGGTCCCCAACATCCCACTCACAACTGGGTAAGCAGTCTCTTAAACATTCCCTCAACTTTGTAATGGGAGAACGCCATCTGTCCTCTGCTGGGTCCCAGCCTGTGTAGTGCTTCTCAGGGCAGAGAGGGGAGAATCCACGTGGGGAAATGGAAATACACTTAGCTGAGAATGAAGGAAAGTTTTCTCAGATCAGTCACTAGCAATTCGACCGTCTCAGTCATTTACCTTCTCTGGGCATATGTTCGTTTGTAATAAACCAATGCAGACTTCTGGAATCTACGGCTTATTTTTTCCTCTAAGGTTTTATATTTCTATTATTCTCGACATGGAAACAATTTGATTGACAGCTCTGCTGCTTGTAAATTCCTCTGGGTGCCTGCCAGCCTCCTTTGCGTTGCTGAGATGTTAATGGAAGGAACATTAGGCTCAGAAGCAGGGGGCGAGGCAAGATCATTGCATGTGGTTTAAGGGTAAGAAACTCAAAATCCTCCAGTGAATAATTGTCTATCTTCTAACTCAGCTCCTCCCAGCCCAGCACTCAGGGCCCCACAGTGAAGCTCTAGCCTGTTTTTCTCACTTTCTCTGTCTCTCACTTCCCACAAACTCCCCACCCAGTCAAACTGCTTTGACTTCCTACCAGCCCTTACACTTTCAGGCACCACCCTTCCTCCTGAGTAATATTTTGGTCACTACATTCTACATGTATGAAGCCTCTCCTTTCTGAAAACTTAAATCCTAACCATCTTTCAAAATTCAGTTCAACTTTTACCTCTTCTTTATTTCCTTACCATTCCTATAATACTTTTTATTTGTAAAGAAAAACTCACTTACTTGCCACTGTCTGTCAGGACTTATGCAGGAGCTGGCCCACCACAGCTTCAGTAAGAGTTTCTGATGCCGGAATCCAAAGCATCCCCCACAGATCTGCTGGGATTTTCTGTAAATTGCGTTCTTCTGTTTTCCTCTTGTCTTCCAGCTACAGTTTGAATTATGTCTATATATCACTTAATTCCCTGACCTGGCCAAGTTCATTGTTTATAAAAAGCATTTTAAAATGATAATAGTAAACATTAAAATTGTGATTAAAAATACCTCAACATATGGTAATAATCCCTTTGCTTTTATGAATACACCAAGAAAGCAAGTGCTAATGGCTTTTGTTGAAATTAGGAAATCGATATTTATCTCCTGAGTAAAGTCACCTAAAAGTTAGAGGGGAAAACACAAATTCGCCAAAATGTTCCTACTATCAGAGAAAATTTTTACTTCCTCTGTGTTACATGGCATAGAATGTTGCTGTTACATTAAAAATACTTTAAATTATTTTCCAAACTGCATTTGGGGATTTCTCTTCTTTAATAAACTTAACATAAACCCAGAATATATATTTTACTTTGTTTATTGCTAATGATGTTGAAAATTTATCTGAAATACAGAAGTACAGCTTATAAATGCATTTATATCTCAATTAATAAATGCATTTATATAGATTAAATAAATAGCTCAAAAGAAAAGTAATTTCTATTGCTACCGTCCATTCATTCATTTTTCTCATACGGGATGTGCTTGGCATGCCAGTGTTTCCTGAGCTGACTCCTACACAGCGGTCAGCTTTATTTTTCTTAACATGTTTTCTTCTTCAACTGCTTTTTACAGCTGCCTGTTTCCAAGATACCAAGAGCTGAATACATCACATTTGTCCACCCTTAAATGTCAAACAAACCAACCTACACACACCTATTGGCTGTCCCCAGAATGTTATTCACTGTCATATCTTTACAAAAATTGTAAACAGTGGCTTCAGACCCCGCTTTCAGTTTGTTAAAGGAATCATTAAATAAAGACCTTTCACAATGTGCTGTGCTCAGGGCTCACACGCAAGCCTTATAATTGCTCTGCTGACAGACATTCTTCTGCTTCTCCCTCAGGTCTCCGAATATTTCTGCGTTCTCTATAACCTATTCAGCCTTTCATTTTAGATAGTCCTACTTTCTCTTGCAAATTGGCTTGCAAACACCAGGTGTTTGGTTAGATCTGACCAAATAATAGTTTTTGGAGACATCATTTGTAAAAAAAAAAAATGTATTGTCTTAATCATTGCATTGGTTCAATTATTGGTGTTGCAAAACTAAGATATTTCTAAGATATTATAGCTGTATAGCAAATGTATGGTCCCCCTAAATTGCTTTTATTTTTATGTGTGCAAACAGACTACAAGTCATTTTTTAAAAATCTTTACAATGAAAACAAAGCATAACATGGTTGTAAAGAATGTAGGTCATCTGGAAGTTTGATGTATAAACTAGAAAAACACTATGATATAATTGTAATTGGCTATTTATTAATAATAGGAAAGAAATAAAGGGAAGGCCAGGCATTAGGGGATGTCACTCGGGCAGCTTCACCAGGAAGCTGAAATTTTGCACTCCCCAGGAAATACTGGCCCATTTCCTACAGATCACTGGGGGAAGGGGCCTAACAAAGGGGAGAGAGATGCATGAACAGTGAAGCTGGAGTGACATAAGGAAGGTACTTGCCGCTTGGTCAAACCTGGGAAAAGAGATGGTTGGCCACTGCAAAGCCGTGAAAATTTGGGAATACATAATCCCCTAAACAAAAGAATTCTCTCTCATGTTCCTTTTGTGCTCTTGACACACTCTTGGTTTCCTTGCATTCATCCATGTTTTCTCCATAGCTGTTTTAAAGGGAGGAGACCATTTAATTCCTGAGGTCCCACGTGTAATGAACTGATGGACAACAGTGGGGAAACGTAAATTAAGTCTGCTGATGCTGAATTGGACCATGCAGACATGGAAAGCAAATTCTGGGTCCTGGCTTTAATTTTAGCCCTGCTAAAGGCAAAATGGTACTTCTTCCTCAGCGGGAGTGAGGGAAGTGAAATCTTGGAAAAGTGGAGGTCTGATTCCACAGTAATAAAGCTGTCTACAACATGGTATTCTCCCATAAGAGTCTCAGAAAATTCTTTTTCTCAGGATATCGCTAAAAATCCACCCCCACTAGCAACCAAGGGAGACGAGGACCTCTCCTCTCTGGTAACACTTTCAAGTTAATCATTAATCCACAAAAATGTTGATTCATTACCATTGATGAAACGACCTGATTAAAATTATGGTACAATACGTGATGGTGTTCTTGCTAAGTCATTTGAAGTACAAAGAAGTATTTCATGTTCTGGCTCTATGCACAAATCCTCCTTTCCTAAGATTGTATGGAGGCAGTACTTGATCACTTTCCATTTTCAAAATTTCTGGGCATTATCTAAGGGAGAACATTCCATCTTTGTCCTGTAAAGTCTAAATTATGGGGGAAAGAGCATGCACTTCGGAGTGAGATGGTTCTTAAGTAAAATTCTTGGTTGGCTTCCCGCTAGCTGTGTTACAGTGAGCAGGCCATTTCATCCCTGGGAGCCCATGCTGTCCTTCATAAGACCGTGAGTAAATGTGCAGAGTCACACCAAGGGTTAAATGAGATAGATGCTACATGCAAAGCTCCTGGAACGTAGTAGAAACATATCTTGTGCATATGGCAAACAACAACAAGAGTACTATTCTACATAGTCTCACTCTGTAAAAATGAAGCAACATTGTGAAATTTGACTTTAGAAATGATTTAGCCTGTTTCACATTTTCTGCTATGGATTCATTTCTGTGGTTAGTGCTGATACGTTTTGAATTTTCTCTAATTTAAAATTTTGGTGATTCTTGTCAAGCGTCATGCAGGCCATTGTTTCCCTTCTGGTCAGAATATCTGCTTTTTTGATCACTTTAGTGCTAACTTAAAGCAATGAAGAAACATTCATTTTTAAAAAATATTCAAGTCACTTTCCCATGGTCTCCTAATGAACTTGTAAAAATGTACATTAGTATAGATTGCATAATGAGTGGTTAACAGCTGACTTGTATAAGATTTAGTTATTAATTTTGATTTACTAGTAATGAAGGCATTTGCACATTTATATATTAAACATTGTGTATGGTTTGTAATGATTTGATATCTGTCATGTATTATTAAGTTCGTGCATTATTACCATTCTGCAACTTTTGAAAATCAAATTTTGCCTGGGTTGATACAGGAGAAAGAAATAAAGGCAGGGATGAGTAAATTACCCCTGTATAATTAAAGGAATATAGTAGACCAAACTGTTTATTGAAATCTCTGTTTTATAGCTAGGGAAGTTTTCATTTAAAAAAGCTCAAATCGCAATGACATCCCCAATAACATCCCTCATGCACAACTTGCTGATGAGACCATGTTTTAGTCAATGTATTGTTTCTGGGCACTAAGGCATTACCACCTGTACTTCTTTCTTTTCCTACCTCCTCTTTTGTGGCTAGCCAGTGAGACATGTCATTTTTAGGTGCTGTGCTAAAGGTTGAAATGTTCAGGAAACACACTTTTCAAATGTTTTGGTTTCCTAACTTGAAGTGAAGCTAAAATGGAAAACATGTCTTTCTTCATTTTGCGTGTAAGACACCACCTGCCTGGTGCATAGTAGGTGCTCAGTTAATGTCTGTCCAATGCCTGCATTCAAATTGGAAAAAATATATATCACAGAGGAGAACATTATGAAATCTGTTGGCTCACCCTCCAGCCTAACCAACACAATCTGGGTGGGGGGAGCGTTAACCCAGGCAGTGCATTCGCTGACTATTGGGAGTGGAGTCCTCATGACAGAGTACCACAGGTGAGCTCCTTGCTCCCTATGAGGTGCATTCAGCAGAGTGGATTTAACAGCAGGTATAAGATGCGTTTCACTTCTCTGGAGAGAATAAGAAAATAAATTTTAAATTGCTTATGAGAGATTTATATATTTAATATTGGAGCCTTGAGACACAAAGAAATGGTTTGTGGAGAAAGTGGTAGCATTTTTATTATTCTAAAGGTATACAATTTTACGGCCTATTGGTAACCTCACTAGAGGGACAGTGGGAGTCTGCCCTGCCCCACATCTGCCCGGCACAACATCAATTCAAAGGCTCACATGGTGCTGGAGTGAATATCCCAGGCAGCACTGGAGGTGAAGTAGACTGTTATTCTTTGCACATTGGACAGAACTTACTCAGTAGGAATCCAGAAGGAAAGTGAAACAAAATTCAGATTGACAGAAAACATAAGTTCAAGATAGGCTGGAGGCAGAGAGTTGAGATTTTTCCAGAGGATAAATTAAATGAAAGGATCATCAGTCTTCAGAGGTGTAGGGTGAGTGGTATATGGCCAAAGTCTGAACCATGACGAAGAGCAAGGATGAGTTTAAAACAGCCAGCTTTGCCACAGTTTGGTCTACAGGACCTTAAAGCTAACGGCTAATATTTTGAGTTCTGACGTCGCCAGATGTGCTCATTTATAAACAGTGTTTATAAATATCACAACAATCTGACAGAGTAGGCATCATTGAGTTTTTGAAACTATGAAAAGAAAAAGAATGAAGTGTTAGCTCCATCATCTACAGTATTCCCAGGTACCAGCAGAAGTGTGCTCCACTCTGTGGATGCTGGAAACCAAAGACGGCACTGACCCCTACTTATCCTGTGCTTTTCCCCAGACATACACACATCTGATAAAATTTAATTTATAAATTATGCACAGTAAGAGATTTACAACAATACAGATAATAACATGGAGCAATTATACTGATATACTGTAATGGAAGTTAGGTGAATGAGGCATGAGTAAGTAAAACAAAACCTAATTAACCACAAGTAGTGCGATGCTAGGACAGTAAATCTGATCACCAATATGGTGACTAAGTGACTGACAGGTGGGCAGTGAATATAAATAAACTGGACACACTCATCCTGGGCGGGGTAAAGCAGGACAGTGAGATTTCATCATTCCAGTTAGAAATAGTGTGCAATGTAAAACTTATGAATGGTTTCTTTCTATAATTTGACACCTTGATCTTGGACTCCCCAGCCTTCAAAATGTGAGAAATAAATACCCCATGCATGGTATTTCTTATGGCAGGCTAAGCGGACTAGGACCCTGAATATCTGAGAGTTCCAGATGTTGAGGGAAATAGCTAAGTCCAGAAAGAGCTTTGGAGGCTTGGAACTGGACACACCAGAGTTAAACCTCAGCTCTGCAATGTTCAGTGGAGATTTTAACAACTCAGAGCTCCAGCTGCCTCTCAGTAAAATTGGGATCTGCAATGTGCGCTGTGGAGTCGGAGAGGACCAAATGACATTAGGAGGACATACAGCAAGCACAGTTCCCAAGAAAAAGCCATGCCGCAGCAGAACACTCCCTTCGATTTGGTATATAATAGGGACTAATGCAATGCTTCTATCCTAGCCCTGGGAAGTGATGCCTCTTTCATAGCAACCTCTGTGAAAATCACCATGCACAGCACCAAATGCCCAATACAACAGCCATCACATGAGAGAATTCGGTGAGGTTCTTAACTCTTCGGGTTCAGGAGCATTTTGCCTTGGTCAGGAAACAGCAACTCCCCTGCGTGACTAGAAGATATACTTCAATGGAAAGTTGCTGTGCCTTCTTACTGCATCATGACATTTCTATAAGGCACTATCTCCATTGAACATACTGATTATTTTATGTGCTCAGCTACCAGTGGTCCATCAGAACATCGTTGCAAGGTCACTAGGGAAGGTTTCCTTCTCAGTTCAGTGCAGCTTCCCCTCCTCAGACAAGTGGCAGGTAATGGAGGGGGGCCTGAGTATAACTTCTTTCCTCAAACTGAATTATGATGCTCAAATCTCCCCCCTCCCTCCCTCTCTCTCAAACTCTCTCTGTAACATCTCTAGAGACACATCAAATCCATTCTATAGGACATCTATCATGACACTATTGCAATTCCAAAGGTTCACACAGAATATAATTCCATAGACATATCAGGTGGCTATAGTACACATTTGCTAAAAATCAAATTTCAGATAAGGAAAATATACCAGGGAAACGTAATGGGCCAAACGATACCTTAGCCTTCAAATTAAAGACATTGATTTAATGTGATTTTTAGTAAGTTTTCTTTTCTATCAAATGAAAATAAAGAAATATAATACGTTAACATGGAAAATAGTGTGAATATTATCTTTTGTCTTTTTAGAAGGAAATGAGTCCAATTGAAATCTACCTTTAAACTAGAGTTCCATTTTATTTCCATGACATTACCCTGCATCAATCCATGAGCAGACGAGATAGAGAATGTGGCTCACAGGGACATGGAAGGTCTTCTCCAGTTAAAGCACATCACCAGGAAGCTGATGGGATATGATTTGTATAACCATAGCAGCATTTTAGAATGGATTTTCAAAGACCTCATTTGATATAAATGCAAGTACACAGATTTCTTTAACAGGACTTCTCGGAAGTAGGGATATTTAAAAGAGATTGAAAAGAAGGTAAAAAGAAAAATCAAGTACTAACATGTGATATCATTATACATGTTGACTAAGAATCAGCTTCAGTTTGGAATAAATGTTAAAACTCTCAAATATTGATGACAAAAACATAAATCAAAGCGCTCAAACTTCACTGGTGATTTGAGACGGCTACACACCCAACATTTGTTTTGGCTTCTCTTCACTAAACGTGATACTTGAAGAAATTGAGCTTTCCCTCATTTATTCCTCTTATAGTACCACGTTCAATTAGGACATAGGCCTCCCAGGGCAAGATAATGGACCTACCGCAGTGCTGGGTGCAGAGCCAGCAATCAGTAAACATTTGTTGACTGCCTAAGATAATGAAATGCTGAATTTCCCAAAATGATCTCTCCCTAGAATAGCATGAGGTCTGATAATGCTTATATCTATTAGCAAATTGAGTACTTAGCTGTTCCTCCTGCCTTCTTGACCAAAGACATGTCTTCTACCCCCAATGCCAAGGAACATGTCACATGTTCTCAAATCAGTGTGACTTACTTATGCAGCCCACAGTGCTTCCTTGCCCTCCCAGGGGGGCCGTGGCTGCTGCCCCACTGCCAGACTTCACTAGTTCAGGTCAAGCTCTTGGGTTGCTGCCCACCCGGTTCTGTGCCCACCTGCCTGAGCTTTGATCGCACACAGCCCAGTGATGCGTCGCTCCGGGCTCTGCGGCTCTGTCCCAACCACTTGCTTGCTGTCGACTTGCTAGGATATTTGTTCCCACACTTGCACTCTGATTTCCCCTGGAAAATAAGAACACCGGATTCCCTCTATGGGTCCTGTCTGCCCTGGAAGGGGCTTTCATAGCTCAGAAAACTGGGTCTCATTGAGCTCCCCCTGTCACAGAGCATAAGTCCCCAAATCTCCAAGGCCCACTGTGACTCGGCTGGCCCGGTGGGTACCCTTCCAACATCATCTCTCCAGCTACCAGTCAGGTCTGCATAGGCTGTCCCTTCCCCCTAGATGTCTTGCCCTCCCAATGTCTGCATAACTTATTCTTCCATTCCTTTGAGTTCTTGGCTCAGATGCCATCTTTTCAGAGGTGGCATCTAAAAACCATGCTGTCTTAAATAGATCTGCTTGACCCAGGTCATTGTGTTCTGTTCTCTTGCTTTGGATTCCTTTAATAGGATTTGTGCTATCTGGAATTACCCTTTACAGCTCTTTATTTTGTCTATTTTCTATTTTCCTGGAAAAATAGACAGCCATGAGGGCAAGACATTGTTTTATTATCAATCTATTTTCCCACTACATCAGCAGGTACAAAAATAGTTACTCAAAAAAAAATGGGTAGGTAGGTAGTTAGATAGATATATGATCCATAAATGCTCCTAAGTGCCTCCCAAGTTGATGACAATAAGTAGGTGCAAATTAGTCCTGCGGTATGGGAGGAGAGGGGGTTACACCTAATTGTTTATACAACACACTTCTCCAAATCGTTTTCAGTCCAGCCTGAACACTACATTGCTTACAATGGAAGGAATCTTCTTTTATTTATTTATTTATTTTTATTTTATTTCATTGCTTAAAGTATTACAACAAGTGATAGATAAGTATTACAACAGATGATAGATAGATCTCCATTTTTTCCCCTTGCCCTTCCCCCCCTCCTCCCTAACCCCCAGTTTCTTGTGTCCATTGATTATGCTCCTATGCATGCATACAAGTCTTTCAGTTGATCTCCCAACTCCCCCCCAACCATCCCCAGCCCTCCAGCTGTAGGATGATGGTCTGTTCAAGGCTGCTCTGTCTCTGTATTTGTTTATGTTTATCATTTTGTAATGGTCTTTATGAATCTTCTTTATGATAAAGTTAAGATGCTGGATATATATATTTTTTACTTTATTACTGACATAAGGTTGATGCTGCATAAACATCTTTAATAAAGCTCTTCTTCATCTGGAATATTTAGATTCTAAAGCTTGAATCACAGGTCCCCTGAGTCAGGTAACTATGGCTCTCGCTGCAGAGAAGTTCTAGGTCTTGATTTATTAATTAACTAGAGGCCCGTGGCATAAAATTCGTGCACAGGAGAGGGTGGGGGTCTCTCAGCCCAGCCTGCCCCCTCTCCTAGTCTGGGACCCCTCAGTGGATGTCCTACTGATGGCCACAATCTAGCAGGCGCATGTGTGTGTGTGCGCGCATGTGTCCCCTGGGGGCCTGCCCCCAGCTGCACTGCAGAGGCTCAGAGCAGGCCCCCCATGTGTGTGTCCCCACTGGGGGCCTGCCCCAGCTGCATCGGAGGCTGGAATCAGGCACCCCACGTGTGCGTGTGTGTGAGTGAGTGTGTTTGTCCCCACTGGGGGCCTGCCCTCAGCCACATCGGAGGCTCAGAGCAGTCACCGTGTGTGTGTGTGTGTGTGTGTGTGTGTGTGTATGTGTGTCTGTTGGGGGCCTGCCCCCAGCCACACCATAGAGGTTTGGAGCAGGTACCCCTCTGTGTTGATCTCTCAGGCTTCTGGCCTCACTTGCATGTTGTTTTCTCCTTTGAGCTGTGGCCAGGGCTAGGTGCTGTCTGCTGGCTATGCTTGCCTGCTCGCCGATGTCCTGGCAATCCAGGACATCCCCGCTGCGGGCTGCCCATGGGCCGCCTGCTCATTCTCTCCTGCTCCAGATGGCTGTGGCAGCCAGGAGCAGACCCCTGAATGCGTGAGGCAGCCCGCAGGGCTCTCCTGCTCCCCATCGCTGTGGCAGCCAGGAGCAGGCCCCCAAACGCGGGCTGCCCACCAGCTGCCTGCATGTTCGCACTCCTGCTCCTGATCACCACGGTGACTTGAAGCAGCTCCCTGAATGCCAGGCAGCCCATAGGGCTCTCCTGCTCCTGATCACCATGGAGACTGGAAACAGGCCCCTGAACTCAGGCTGTCCGTGGGTCTCTCCTGCTTCAGATAGCTGTGGCAGCCAGGAGCAGGTCCCCGAACTTACAAGCGGCCCACGGGCCACCCATGCATTCACTCTCCTGCTCCCAATTGCCATGGTGGCCAGCAGGCCCTGCTGTGGGCTGCCTGCTGGTGGTGCTTGCCTGCTCCAGGGCAGTGTGAACTGCTGAGGTAATGCCTGCTCAGCTCATGTTGCCAGGGTGACGCCGCCAGCGTCCTGCCCCACCGCTATGGGTGCTACCATCTTTGTCCCAGAGTGATGGTTAATTTGCCTATCACTCTTTTATTAGATAGGATGGGTTGGTCACCAGGTAGTTCTCAGTAGTAGGCAATGGAAGGAGTGAAGACCATGGCTTTTAATTTTGAGAAAACCCTTCATAACAGAATACAAGTGGTGAATTTTTTACTGTTTTTCATACCAAAATTAAAATTGTATTATTTTCTCCTTGCAATGACAAAGAATTCTCATGAATGGTACTGAATTAATAACAGTCTTTCCTTTTTACATTTTATTTATTTATTTTGTCAAGGCTAGTTTTTTCAAATCATAACTTTTTGCTAATTTATCATATCATTTAGAGAAACTGTCAAACGAATTAATTCATGTAAGCAGTGTTCTAAGTCCAAACTGAGCCACTAATGTGGACAATCCTCTTTCTCTCATTTTTCCTAGTGTCTTTCCTTAATTGCTTTTCCCCCTTTGTAAATGGGGAAAAAGGAGAAATTCTGTAAGGGCCTGAGTCTGAAGGAAGAGACCAATACTTGTAGTGACAAATCCCATATTCCTGGTTTCAACCTTATGAACTAACTGATCGATTTCAGAAGTTGGAAACTGAAGATCTGGGAACTACTGGGCATGAATTTCCACCTGATAATCATCGGCTTGATTTGAGGAATAGCCATGTCCCTTGGTCATCAGAGGCAAGCAGCTGCTTTGCGTATTACACTTGGTCTAATTCACACATCAGTATCACTAGATTGGCTCCTGTAGGCATTTAAGTTTGCTATCCATTTTGAAATCAGTTTAATTAGGTCAGATGATGGTTGAGTAATACCCTTTGACCAAATTGGACTTCATTTAAAAAATATATTTTTCAAAAGTTAATGTCATTTGACAGTCTCAAGTCGTCAAGAGCCTTTGAAAAAATTTTCTATGTGCAGTCAAATTTATATATTAAATAGTATTTTTAGAGAATAACATATTCTAATTATTTTAATTAACTTAGTTGATCCTGCTAGTAATAGGGTATTTTTTTGGTTTCAAAAGTTGGTAAAATATTTTTTTTTTCTGTGATGGTAAATGGGATATTATAAACAATATTAAATAACTATTTGACATTTAAGATTTTGTATATTCAACTGTTTTATGCTACAAAGAAGCATAACCTTGAGCACTGGGTTGGGTTAAACTTGCATTAATTCTATACTAGAATTATTTTTTAGAATAAATCTCAGGCACTTTCCCCATTTCTCTTGCCCTTGAACTGTTTTTCACTAAGCTATTCAGAAATAAGTGATAAAAAATAAGGTTGTTAAGGCTTTAACTGTGTTTTATTAATATTAATCAGATGTGTTACAGATGTTTGGTTAACCAGTTGTTTATTTCATATAGATTTAACACTTCTCACTAGGGTTTGCTCTGCATCCTCTAGAAAATGTAATTTCCCAAATTAAAATTCATAGAGGGAGAATGAATTAACTTATTTACTTATTATCTAGTTTATCTTTAAATAAAGACATAAGCATTTTTGAGAAGTTGTAGGTTCAATTATCCATAACTTGATAGCTATGAAAATAAACAGCAACTTTACAAGTGGCTGCATCACAATGTAAAGGTTGGCATTATTTTGGGTGAAATCAATTGCGAAATATACAACTTCTTACTTCCTGCAAGTTAAATAGTAAGTCCATTTTTTTCTATTTGGAACACAGAGAAATGTGGTATTTGGAAAATGATTAATTTAATCCAGAATAATATTTTTGTTATAATTTTAAAGATTTTTCCTATTACTAGTAATAAATAAAAATAGAATAAATACTTATAAGATGTTAACAGTTTTTTGAAGGAGGGCCACATACTTCTAAGTTTCTCGGGCAGTTTACCCTGTGGTTTATCATGAAGAGGGATAGAGTTTTATGACCTAAGTTCTGCTACACCTTAACAGCAGTTCTCAACCTCTGGGTTGCAACCCCTTTGGAGGTGAAACGACCCTTTCACAGGGGTCACCTAAGACCATCCTGCATATCAGATATTTGCATTACAATTCATAACAGTAGCAACATTACAGTTATGAAGTAGCAACAAAAATAATTTTATGGTTGGGTCACAACATGAGGAACTGTATTTAAAGGGCCAGAAGGTTGAGAATCACTGTGCTTAAGAGATACACTGCAAAGAAAAACACACTACAGGAGAGGGAAAATGGTGGTGGTATAGACAGATGTGTCCCGTGCCTTGTCCCAGAGCAGGTAGGGTGAACAGCGGAAACGAGTAATATCCAGTCCAAATTGGCAGAGGAGATTCTGCTGGGATACACTCTGCAGCTGGAGGATTGTTGGAGACCACCGGATGAGGCTCCCTTAACCGGGTCAGCTCTACCACGGAGACCGCACCATCTTGAGTGGCTGTTATCAGAAGCCTATACATCCAGGGACCTGGCAGCCACACACCCAGGGACCAGCTATGAACCCAGGAACACTGGAGCTCAAACAGCGTGAATACATGGACTCAGAAGAGCCCTGCACCTCCTCACAGAAAGGAGAGAGAGAACTACATAACCAGACACCCAGAGAAGAGGGATCATGTGAAGACAAAGAAATAGCCCGCATATGAAAGAAAAACGGGCATCACCAGAAAAGGAAGTAAATGAAATGGAGGCAAGCAACCTGTCAGAGAAAGAATTCAGAGAAATGGTCATAAGGTGGATGAGAAGAATGGAATAAAAATTCAACAATATGTGTAAGAACCAAGAGGAAATGAAGAAGAACCAAGAAGAAATGAAAAATGACATCACTTCTATAAAGAACTCAATAGAAAGCATCAACAGTAGACTAGAAGAAGCAGAGGACTGCATCAGTGAACTAGAAGACAATGTAGAAAAAATACCCAAGTAGAACAGCTTCTAGGAAAAAAAATTAAAAAGCAGGAGGAGAGCCTAAGAGAACTTTGGGACAACACAAAATTAAACAAAATCTGCATAATAGGGGTTCCAGAAGGAGAGGAAACTGAGCAAGGAATAGAAAGCTTGTTTGAAGAAATAATGACAGAAAATTTACCTGATATAAGGAAGAAAAAACTCACACAAATCCAAGAAGCTCACAGAGTCCCAAACAAAATGAACTTCAAAAGACCAATGCCAAGACACATTATAATTAAATTGGCAAATATCAATGACAAAGAAAGAATCTTAAAATCAGCCAGAGAGAGACAGAAAGTTACCTACAAAGGATCCCCCATCAGAATAGAACTGATTTCTCAACAGAAACACATCAGGCAAGAAGGGAATGGAATGAAATACACAAAGTCATGCAAAGGAAGGGTCTAAACCCAGCAAGGCTATCAATCAAAATTGAGGGTGAAATCAGGAGCTTCACAGACAAAAAAGGACTAAGGGAGTTTGTTACCACCAAACCAGCAATGTAAGAAATGTTAAAGGGTCTGCTGTAAAAAGAAAAAAAAAAAAGAAAACGAAGAAGGAACACAGGGGTAAACAATAAAAATGGTGACAAACAAGTATCTGTCAATAATAACTTTTAAATGTCAATGGATTAAATGCCCTAATCGAAAGACATAGGGTAACTGAGTGGCTAAGAAAATATAACACATATATCTGCTGTCTACAGGAAACCCACCTCAGAAAAAAAGACGCACACAGACTGATGGTGAAGGGATGGAAAAAGGATTTCCAAGCAAATGGAAATGAGAAAAAAAGCTAGGGTAGCAATACTTATATCTGACAAATTAGATCTCAAAGTGAAGGACATAAAAAGCAATAAGGAAGGCAACTTCATAATACTAAAGGGAACAATCCAACAAGAAGAAATAACTCTGGTAAACATATATGGACCCAATATAGGAGCACCCAATTACATAAAAAAACTTCTGGAAGATATCAAGGGAGAGATTGACAGCAATAAAATCATAGCTGGGGACTTTAGTACCCCACTATCACCGTTGGACAAATCCTCTAAACAAAAAATCAGCAAAGAAGCATCAATCCTAAATGACTCACTAGATCAGATGGAATTAATTGACATCTTCAGAACACTTCACCCTAAAGCCACAGAATATACATTCTTTTCAAGTGCACATGGATCATTTTCAAAGATAGACCATATATTAGGTCACAGGCAAAGACTCCTCAAAATCAAAAAGATAGAAATCATATCAAGCATCTTCTCAGATCACAATGGCATAAAACTAGAAAACAACTACAATAAAATTAATCTAAAAAAATCAAACACATGGAGACTAAATAGCATGCTATTAAACAATGACTGGGTTACCAGAGAGATCAATGAAGAAATAAAAAACATCATGGCAACAAATGACAATGAAAACACAACAATTCTAAACCTATGGGACACAGCAAAAGCAGTCTTGAGAGGGAAGTTCATAGCTCTACAAGCCTACTACAAAGCACAAGAAACAATGATAATAAATTACCTAACTCTACAACTCAAAGATTTCAAAAGAGAGCAACAAAAAAAGCCCAGTGTAAGCAGAAGGAAGGAAATAATAAAGATCAGAGTGAAGATAAATGACATAGAGATAAAAAACAATACAAAAGATCAACAAAACCAAGAGCTGGTTCTTTGAAAGAATAAACAAGATTGATGAACCTCTAGCCAAGCTCACCAAAAAGCAAAGAGAGAGGACCCAAATAAGCAAAATCAAAAATGAAAGAGGAGAAATAAAAACAGACCCCACAGAAATACAAAAGATTGTTTAAAAATATTATGAACAACTCTATTCCAACAAACTGGACAACCTGGAGGAAATGGACATACATTTCCATTTTCCATTCCTAAAAAAATACAACATTCCAAAACTCAATCAGGAAGAATCTAAAAATCTCAATAGGCCAATAACTATGGCAGAAATTGAAGCAGTAATCAAAAAGTTTCCAGCAAACAAAAGCCCGGCGCCAGATGGTTTCACAGGGGAGTTTTACCAAACATTTAAGGAAGATCCAAAATCTATCCTTCTCAGACTATTCCAAAAAATTCAAGAGGAAGAAACACTACCAAGCTCATTCTATGAAGCAAGCATTACCCTAATACCAAAACCAGATAAAGATAACACAATGGAAGAGAATTACAGGCCAATATCCCTCATGAAGACAGATGCCAAAATCTCAACAAAATCCTAGAAAATTGGATTCAGCAGTACATAAGAAAGATAATACACCATGACCAAGTAGGATTTATCCCAGGGATGCAAGGATTGTACAATATTTGCAAATCAATAAACGTGTTACATCACATAAACAAATTGAGAGATAAAAACCACAGTCATATCAATTGATGCAGAAAAAGCATTTGATAAAATCCAATACCAATTTTTGATAAAAACTCTCAGCAAGGTGGGAATAGAAGGATCATACCTCACCATAATAAAAGCTATGTATGACAAACCCACAGCCAACTTCATACTCAATGGGCAAAATCTAAAATCATTTTCCCTTAGAATAGGAACAAGACAGGGATGCCCACTCTCACCACTCCTGTTTGACATAATACTGGAAGTATTTAGCCATTGTGATTAGACAAGAAAAATAAATGAAAGGGATTCAAATTGAAAAAGAAGAAGTAAAACTGTCCTTATTTGCAGATGACATGATATTGTACATAAAAAACCCTAAAGATTCCATCCAAAATTATTAGACTTAATAAATAAATTCTGCAATGTAGCAGGATACAAAATTAACACCAAGAAATCTATGGCATTTCTATACACTAATAATGAACTTACAGAAAGAGAGATTAAAAAAGCAATCCCATTTACCATCACACCCAAAAAATTAAGATACCTAGGAATAAACTTAACTAAAGAGGTAAAAGACTACTCAAAAAACTACAGGATGCTGAAAAAAGAGATAGAGGAAGATATAAACAGATGAAAGAACATACCATGTTCATGGATTGGCAGAATTAATATCATTAAAATGTCCATACTACCCAAAGCAATCTATAAATTCAATGCACTCCCCATTAAAATAACAACAGCATATTTCACAGACCTAGAATGAACACCTCCAAAAATTCATCTGGAATAAAAAAAGACCCTGAATAGCTGCAGAAATCCTGAGAAAGAAGAACAAAGCAGGTGGGATCTCAATACCAGATATTAAGCTATATTACAAAGCCACTGTTCTCAAAACTGCCTGGTACTGGCACAAGAGCAGACATATAGATCAATGGAATAGAATAGAGAACCCAGAAATAGACCTGAACCAACACGCTCAATAAACATTTGACAAAGGAGGCAAGAACATACAATGGAGTCCAGACAGTCTCTTTAATAAATGGTGTTGGGAAAATTGGACAGATACATGCAAAAAAATAAAACTAGACCACCAACTTACACCATAATAAACTCAAAATGGATAAAGGACTTAAATGTGAAATGGGAAACCATAAAAATACTAGTGGAATCCAAAGGCAACAAAATCTCAGAAATATGCCGAAGCAATTTCTTCACCGATACAGTTCCTAGGGCATTGGAAACTAAAGAGAAAATAAACAAATGGGACTACATCAAAATAAAAAGCTTCTGAACAGCAAAAGAAACCATCAACAAAACAAAAAGAAAGCCCACTGCATGGGAGAACATATTTGCCAATAATATCACTGATAAATGTTTAATCTCCAACATTTATAGGGAACTCATACAACCTAACAAAAGGAAAATAAATAATCCAATCAAGAAATAGGAAAAGAACCTAAATAGACACTTTTCAAAAGAGGACATTCAGAAAGCCAAGAGACATATGAAAACATGCTCAAAGTCACTTATCACCCAAGAGATGCAAATCAAAACAACAATGAGGTACCATCTCACACCTGTAAGAATGGCTATCATCAACAAATCAACAAATGACAAGTGCTGGAGAGGATGCGGAGAAAAAGGAACATTCATGCCCTGCTGGTGGGAATGCAGACTGGTGCAGTCACTATGGAAGACAGTATGGATTTTCTTCAATAAGTTAAAAATGCAACTCCCATTTGACCCAGTGATCCCACTTCTAGGAATATATCCCAAGAAACCAGAAACACCAATAAGAAAGGATATATGCATCCCTATGTTCATAGCAACACAATTTACCATAGTTAAGATTTGGAAACAGCTTAAGTGCCCATCAGCAGATGAATGGATTAGAAAACTGTGGTACATCTACACAATACAATAATATTCTGCCATAAAAAAAAAGGAATTCTTACCATTTGCAGCAGCATGGATGGAACTGGAGAGCATTATGCTAAGTGAAATAAGCCAGTCAATGAAAGAAAAATACCACATGACATCACTCATTTGTGGATAATAAAGACCATTATAAACTGATGAATAAAAATAGATACAGAAGCAGAGCAGCATCAAACAGACTGTCAAACTACAGCAAGAAGGCCAGGGAGGATTGGGGTGGGCGGTGGGTAAGAGATCAACCAAAGAACTTTTACACATGCATATAAGCATAACTAATGGACACAAGACACTGGTGGGTAGGGGAGGCTGGGGGAAGGTCAAGGGAAAAAAGGAGACATATGTACTACTCTGTAATATTTTAAGCAATAAAACAAAATTTAAAAAGAAAAAGAAAAACACACTGCAAAGCTACGAGCCCCTTTCCTGTTTATACAATTGAAAAGATTCTGTGTAAAGATAATGGAATCTCTTTTGTACAATCTGGCAGGAATCCATTCTTCCTGGCACATCTTCATGGCTTTTTACAATATACAAGTGAACTTTAGTGCTTCCTTAATACCTAAATATGTGTCAAATAATCAAGAGAGTTCTTTGAGAAAAAGTGGTTATTGAAAAACAAGTTAATTATTGACATGTCACAATGTCCTTAATTTATCTCACATACAAATAAATTTATAAATGAATCTAAATTAGTTTAAAAGCATTGTGTCAGGAATGAAAGTAGATAACCAGTGAGCATTTACTTTCAAAGAGATAATTAGGTACCTTTTGGTCAAAAAATAATTGCCCATAGAATGAAAAATTCTTATAACTGGAGGCCCCAAATTAAACTAAATATTTTTCTTGTAAAAATACTGTTGGTTAGAATTTTCTAGTTAACATGGGTCTTAATTATTGATATACTAGAGGCCCAGTGCAGTAACTTTGTGCACTGGTAGGGTCTCTAGCAGCTTCTGGTTGCCAGCCAGATACTCCTTCCCTCCTCTCCCGCCCAGAACTTGCCACCACCATTGCCTTCCAGGGCCTCCTGCCACTGCCACCAGCCGGGGCCTCCTGCCACTGCTGCTGGCTGGGGCCTCCTTCCAGTGCCTCTGGCTGGGGCCTCCCTCACTTGCCCTGATCAGCCCAGTCCCCTGGTCAAACTCCCAGATGACCTCCAGGTTGAGAGAATAATTTGCACACTATGCTTTTATTATATAGGATATTGAAACTACAGCCACTAAAACCCTATGTATTTATCACATCCTTGCCTGATTCCCGTACTTGTCCCTTGCCCTTTTTTTCTGACATTATTAAAGACCTTTTGTACTGCCACATAAAAATTCCATTCTATTAGATTCAGTTCATCATTCTTTTTAACAAGACCTTTTTAAATATGAGTCTACAATCCAACATTCTCTTTTGATTTCTGTTAGCTGCATCTTTAGTAGCTGTAACCAGGGTATTATTAATATGTTGAAAAGAAATTAAATTATGTTGAAAAAATTTTATATCCCACAGAGGTACACTAAAGATCTTCTATGTTGACATCAATCTATTAATCTGAACTTTGGGGTGTGGGAGCAAAAAAACACTCACTCATCCAGCTATTAACTCACTCAATTCAATTTTCTATCAATTCAAATATTTGATAAGGTATGATGAAGAATCTGTAGAAAGCATTGTATAAATTGTTTGTATTAGTATAATGATCATTTTAGAAAAGAAACAGTGGGCTGGTATATGTACATAAAGTTTTCAACAATCTTTTTCTTCCCATGATAAGTTATCTACAAATGAAGAGAGAATTTACAAAGAGCAGATTGGTTATGCCTTGGTTTTTTTAAACAAGTGCTTGTTTTGACCACAAACTGTCTTTCCTCAGTGCTCACAAATAATTTATTTTATAATTTAACTAGAGGCCCAGTGCACGAGATTCATGCACTCGTGGGGAGGTCCCTCATCCCGGCCTTTACCCTCTTGCAGTCTGGGAGCCTTTGGGGGAGGTCTGACTGATGCCTTAGGGCTGCTTCCCACAGGGGAACAGGCCTAAGCCAGCAGTTGGACATCCTTAGTGCTGCTGTGGAGGCAGGAGAGGCTCCTACCACTACCACTGTGCTTGCCAGCCATGAGCCCAGCTTCTGGCTGAATGGTGCTTCCCCGGTGGGAGCACACTGAACAACAGGGGACAGCTCATGTGTTGAATATCTGCCCCCTGATGGTCAGTGTGCATCACGGTGATAGGTCATTCCACCATTCAGTCAATTTGCATATTAGCCTTTTATTATATAGGATGTAGTCTTGCTTGGAATCAACATCCCATGTATCAGGCTATAATTTACAGCATTTCTTTGTCCTCTCTATAAATTCACACATTATTTACCTACACCATGGACAAGTGATTCCTCCCAATTTTCCCAGTTTGTGAAAGATCCTGTGCAATTAGCCCACCATCTTTTCTTCATGATATCATCACCTTGAGGTGCAATTCACATGGGCCAGGGAGCTGGGCTCACCTGGAGTACCAAAGCAGTGACTTTGAGTTCAATTTCCCTAAAGTGTTTCCCTATATACGCAGTTTAAAACAGTTCACCTCCACAGGAGAGATCCTTACATAAGACTGAAGGTATTCCACTTACACTCCATCATTTATTGGTCTTTGCTCCATCTATTACTAAATGCCATCCATGTTTCCCTCATCCTAAGTGTTGTTTAGATGCTATCTTAGATCCAGTTTAGTCACGAACTTCCTGCTTGATCTTTGACAGCTATGTTGAATATCTTATTCTTAATTCATAATGTATATATTCATTGGTGTTTGAATATAAAAGTACCTTCAGCAGAAGTCATAAAAAATCTTTAAAAGTTGAAAATTAATAAAATCTTTAATTTCATTTGCTCATATTTACTGATTACTGACCTATGCCAAACTTCTCTCTCCACTTCTTTTTTTAAAGACTTGATAAGATAGTTGAGAGCTGAATTACAAAAGTGCTAGACAGAATATAATCCTCATTTAATGGAGCATTAATTGTTTAGTTTCAACTTGGGAGTAGTGTGGAGTTAGCAATGGGTACCACCTGATATAGTATTTTCCCAAGCATTTTACAATTCCACTAGAGGCCTGGTGCACAAAATTTGTGCAGGAGGGGCATGTGTGTGTCCTTCAGCCCAGTCTGCACCCTGTCCAATCTGGGATCCCTCTCACAATCCAGGACTACTGGCTCCCAACTGCTCGCCTGCCTGCCAGCCTGATCACCCCCTAACCACTCCCCTGCCAGCCTGATCAACACCTAACTGCTTCCCTGCTGGCCTGATTGCCCCTAACTGCCCTCCTTTGCCAGCCTGGTCACCCCTTACTGCCCTCCCCTGCAGGTCTGATCCCCCCAACTGCCCTCCCCTCCAGGCCTGATTGCCTACAACTGCCCTTCCTTG
This sequence comes from Murina feae, assembly GCA_004026665.1. Classification (NCBI taxonomy): domain Eukaryota; kingdom Metazoa; phylum Chordata; class Mammalia; order Chiroptera; family Vespertilionidae; genus Murina; species Murina feae. The sequence continues at coordinate 15,045 of PVJC01010821.1, read as the reverse complement.
CCAGCCATCTTTTTAAAAAAATACTTTTTATTGATTTTTTACAGAGAGGGATAGTGAGTTGGAAACATCGATGAGAGAGAAACATCAATCAGCTGCCTTTTGCACACTCCCTACTGGGGATGTGCCTGCAACCAAGGTACATGACCTTGACCAGAATCAAGCCAGGGACCCTTGAGTCCACAGGCTGACGCTCTATCCACTGAGCCAAACTGGTTAGGGCATGGTGGTCATCTTGTGTGTTGGAGTGATGGGCAATTTGCATATTACCTCTTTATTATATTGAATTTAACTAAATAACTTTTTACAAATGTGAATCAATAGCTGGACTTAGGACACAATTTTTTTAAAATCATCTAAATGACAAAAATACAGTTCATGCAAGTTGAGGTCATCAAACTGAATTATATCTTCATTTGAATACAATTGAAATTAAGGATTTTTCTACCCGAAGCCCTTCCCTTAGGTGCAGGCATAAGGATCTTAGATGACCACACTGATTGCAATAGCAAAGGCTAACACAGGTGCTCGGTATGTATATGATTGCTTTGGTGGACAGTATAAGTAGCTATCATAATCAATATCTACGTTTATCTTTAGAATATATTTAGAGAAAACATTTTTTGATCTTATAACATATTCTAGAAAATGATATTGGAATACATAGACTGTGCCATGGTTCATGATTATATATCTTTTTATGAATTACAAAGATATGATGGTGAATTCTCCAACTTCCTTCTGTAATCTTTCATCTTTATCTAGCTTGGACAACTAAAGTCTATGGTTAGAGCCCACAGATGGTTATATGCTCATAGCTCTAATCATAGAGTAGGAGACAACAGGTTACACAGGGAAGCTAGGTGTTAAGTCTCACTGAGATGGAGCCGAGTTTCTGAGGCACCTGGCAGGTGAGGCTAGAAAAGTATTTAACTTTGGTCTCACTGGACCCATCTCTATGCCTTTAAAGTATAGAGAAGACCAGCTAATAATGCTACTACTACACATTCCTAAGGTCTTATCTGATACATTGGCTATGCTAGTTGGCATGAATGGTGCTGCTTATAGCCATTTGTTGCTTAAAATTGAAGAGTTGGTCTACATAAGAACAAACACATTTGAAACTTCTGATTGGTCTTGGTACTGGTAAGGCCATTTAATGTAGTCTTAGCCAATATGTAATTTAAGTAATATCCTTTATCCTTCTTTATATGGAAGGATAATTCATGTTAACACTTTTTTATACATAGTTCATTTGAAAACAAAAGACTAGATTAGAACTGATTTCCATACGATTGTTCCCATAACTGAGCACATGTCTGAGAAGGAAGAGCACAGTAGGTGACTTGTTTCTTTTGTGATGAGGTTTCTATTCAATAGAGAGCAGTTGCCAGGCTGGTTTTCCTATTAGGCAGAAATAGGAAATTGGATGGTGAAGGAGAACTACAGTACTCAGCAGGCTGCTAACCTACTTTGTTATTATAACTCATAGGACCTATGAATGCATTTTTTTTTCCATTAGAGCTACATAGTGACTTGTCAGCAAATTAGGTACTTTTTTTCGGGACTTTAAAAAAGTCTGTGGCAATACATTCTATTTAAAAAAAATCAACAATGTATTAACACAATTTCTAATTTATAGAATTACAAATCTACAATACATTGCTGACCTTAAGAGAAGACATATATTTTCAATTAAGATATTTTAGCTTCGGTTTTAGTTATATAATCTGTTATATTATTTCAATCAATCATTATCTAAATAGTTCTTTGGGCTGTGTTAAAAAAAAAAGTGAACCAATTTTAACTTTGCCTTTTTATATTTGATAGAGTATGAATATCCTATATAATAAAAGCCCAGCAACTGAAATGGCGGAACAACCAGAGACCAGAACAACTGAGGTCCCATGTCCCAGCCAGCCCCACCCCCAAGTGGGGACCCCCCACCCATATTGGGAGAGGGGCCAGCTGGCAAACTGTCCTTGGGCCCTTGCCCTGGCCCTGCCCCCCAGTAAGGACCCCCACCCTGATAAGGGGTGTGGCTGACCTGAAATCCCCCCACGGCCCCTCGCCATTGCCAGCCTACCCTCTAGTGGGGACTCTCACTCCAATCGGGGGCATGGCCAGCCTGCAACCCCCCCACTGCCCCTCACCCCACCCTCCAGCAGGGACCCGTACCCTGATACAGGCCCCCCATCAGGGCAAGCTGGCTGGCCCCCACCTGTGCACCAGGCCTCTATCCTGTATAATAAAAGGGTAATATGAAAATTGACCCTAACACCAGAACAACCAGAACACCCACTAGACCAATCACTATGAGGCGTATTGACCACCTTTCAGTCCCTTCCCTCAGCCATCAGGTTCCAATCACCTGATGGTGAATGGGGAACCGGAGTGGGTGGTGGGGCTGGAGAGCAGGTGGAACAGCTGACCTCTCAGTTCCTCCCCTGGCCAGCAGACTCCGATCACCCGATGGTGAACAAGGAACTAGGGGTCAGTGGTGGTGGGGTTGGGGCCGGCTATAGACAACCAGGGAAGATGGCCCTGATTGCAGGCCAGGCTAGGAACTGTACCTGCGCACAAATTCCGTGTGTCAGGCCTCTAGTATAATATAATAATCTTAGTTTTCAACGTTCTGCGTGGGTATGGAAACTTGCAAATGAATGATATATATTCCTTTCTTCCCAAATAATTCCCTTGAAGCAGATACCAACAAACAATTCCTACTCTAGTGCCCCAGTATGCGAGTGGTGACTAAAACAGTGTTTAAGCTGGAAGTGACTGATGTGTCTCAATCCCCATTTGTCCAAGCTTCCTGATCCCAAAACAGCGGTAGTAGTTGAAATAAATGTCTACCCCCTTTGTGTCCCCCAGCCATTCAGTTTATACTACGCATAGGCTTTATCTTAGGCCACAGGAGCTGCCACGGACATACCACTTTGTGAAATGAAGAAAAGTAGTACTGTCTGGGCAGCTAAATTAGAAAAAATTGTGAAAAGAGGCTGGTCTGAATGGCTGAATTTTCATGTGTCCCAGGCTTGGCAGGCAGAGAGAAGGCTAGTCCCTGCTTCAGAAGTCCCTGGGCTAAGCACACATTTCAGAGGCCTCCATTTAAATTGGTCTGAATGGCTTCAGCATGTAATTTTCTATTCTATTTGTTCATAAATTCCTTCAGAGAAAAGCGTACGTGTTGATAATCTCTTAATTTTAGCTTTCAGTTAGAAAGAAGTGGTCTGAATGAAGCCATATAGAATGTGAGCACTGGTGACATAGGGGTTTCCTCTCATTCTCTGCTGTGCGTTCAGGGCTTTAGATCATGCCTGGAAAAAGGATGGCACTCGGAGAGATGACCTAAATGAAAGAAAAAACACACACACACTCGATTCAGAGCTGAAGTACAGGAACTTCAGTGCTTTGCCTGAAATCGCTGATGTTTTAGTGGTAGAGGCACTTCTGGAATCCATGTCTGTACATTTAATTCTTTCAGCATTTACCCTTTCTAGTATGTTGTCTTGATGAGTTAGGATGGATAAGCTACTCAGGGAGTAGGTGATGATTAAAACGCATGCCTCTAGAGAGGATCTGGAGGGTTGCACACCAGCTTTTTCATACTTAGACCTGCAAGTGAAAGATGACACAGCCATTCAGAGACTCTTGAACATACTGATCACAGGGCCCCATTCGACTGGAAGAGAGCTGGGAAAACTGCATAGTGGGACTGTTTGGTTGTTAGTAAGTATGCCTGACACATTCAGATGAAAACAAAATTGGATTGTTACTTAGATCTTCTAATCATCTCCTTTATTTTCTCTACATGGGTTTTACTAATTAGACTCTCTAGACATTTTATATCTTTTTTCTCTGATATTCATAGTTAATATGGTTCATACATCTTACTTTTTTTCTGGGATATATTGTTATCTTATGTATATAGAACTAAAGAACATTACAATTTTATGGATTTTGTGTATATTGCCCAGGAGTTGGTCAACTGATTACTTATTTTTGAAGATATAATTTGATATACAAATTATTAAAGCAAAAATCATCCAAAGAAGAACACTGAAAATGAATAAATAATATAACTCCTTTATACATAATTTTCAAATACTGTTGATGATTACTCACTTGATTATAAACAATGAATATTTTATTGTTAGCAACCTAGGCAAGGTTGGCATCGGATCTGTGTGATATGTGGCATATTACCTGACCTCTAGAGCCGTCTCTCAGGATGAAATAGTGTGTGGATCTCTTCAAATCACATCAAAATAAAACATAATGTATGACTCTTGACTTGGCTTAAAATATTTTATTATATTTCTCAAATAAATATGAGTATAAAACTAGAAATACGTTTCTTATCCTTATAGCTCTTATAAAATTAAAACAAAATTTACAAAGCAAATACTAAAAAAAAATAATAAATGTATCTTAGTACAAATCTACTGTGACAGATGATGTTTTGCTGAAACCAGATAGTTGCATACAATGTAAATATAGTGCTGTTACGGCACTAATTATTGTAGAGTGTATAGTTTAACGCAATACAACCGGCTATATAACAGATGATTAAGTTTTTCAAATCATTTCTCCTTTTGACTCCAGTGAAAATTTTGCACCACATTTAATATATCATTTAGCTTTCATTTGGTATAAATGGATTGTTTATTTATTAACCCTTAAACCATAATTATGTTAAATAACACCTCATGACACAACACATTTCAAGAAAAGCAAATCCAGACTCCATAGTTGGGGCATTCAGCTGACCGTAGCTTCATAATATGCTCATGTTGAACCTTTTTGAACTATTGCCAATGTTTATGAGATTGCTGGGGGAAACTTGTAGGATCCCTCAGAGTAAACTGGCAGACATGAAGAAGAGAAACATGACCCTCGGAATGTATTATTTAGCTACAAATCCGTCTCTGTTTATTCTGGAAAATCATTCCCTAAATGCCATCAAAATTAAAATGTTAGTTCAAATGTGTCATAATTTTTATGTTCTTACATTCTTAAAATAAATATTTCATATTTGTAATTTAAACCCAAAATCATTATGTCTAATCCCTTTAATAATGAACTAATACAATGTTAATGTGATATGCTTAAATCACAGTCACAAAATACCATGGGAATGACAAGATTTTTAAAATTAATTATATTAGACATTAATTATCATACTAATACAAGATTTTAATTCAGCTAGAATTTTATAATTCAAACATTTCTTGAATAAAAGAAAATCAAATAATACAAATGCAAAACAAGGTTAATCCCATTTCAAGTAGCATTTTGCCAGTCAAATCTCCTATTTCAGCAATTCAAGTAATCCACCACGGTACTGACTGACTTAAAAATACACACATTTAAATAATTCTTTTAGTGATGAATTTATAAAGATTTCAAAAGAAATAGCTGAGAAGAACTGAACCTACTTCTATGGAATGAAAGGCAGATTAGAAACAATTAACATAAGGAAAATATATTGCGTCAATTACCCATTAAAGATACAGAATAGTTATAACATGAACTCTGAATTTTTCATCATAGGACACATATGGATAATTAGCTAGTGATATATTGGTATACACAAAAATACAGATATGAATGTGATTATAGTTTAAGAGAATTTAAAAAAGTATTTGTATATGGATATAGATGCAAAATGTGGTAAAGAATTTTAAAAATATATAGAGATAAGGATATAGCTATAAATACAAATATGGTTAAGAAAGATTCAAAATAATATATAAGGATATAAATGATTTAAAATGAAAGATGTGGAAAAGAAGAAAGGCACAAGGAATTCACTAAACTTTCTCATAAACTATTTAGTATCAATGTCATATGGACAATGCATAACTTATAACCCGATAACCAAGAATGACCAGTGTCATCTGGACTCCTCCTCATCTGGCCTCTTAAATTTGCCTTCCCAGTTTGAATTTGTTTTCAATATCTACATCTCATATCAGTTGCCACATTTTAGTTTCACAGCTCAAATGCTGATTTTAGAGTGACTTTCTACTGCTACTGGTGTGTTGTAACTAAAGATTCCATCTTTCATAATTACTTTTTAAAAAATATATATTTTTACTGATTTCAGAGAGGAAGAGAGAGAGAGAGAGAGAGAGAAAGAGAGAGAGAGAGACATCTACTCTAATAAAAGAGTAATATTGAAATTAACCGTTTCTCCAGGACACCTAAGCCATGACCACCAGCCAAGTCACTTCAACCAGGCAATCAGAGTGGCTGTATGCAAAGTGACCCAGCCAAGATGGAGGCCAGCAGCCAGGGAACGAGTGGCGCTTGGGGTAGGGCAGGCAGCTGCGAGCATCGGCTGGGGCACGGGCGGTGGCTGGTGTGGCCTGTCAGGGTGCGGCGTGAACCTGTGCGACCTGGACAAGGTCCTCCAGACCCTGGAGTTCTTAGAGCTGCTGGGGCCAGACTACGGGGCCGGCTCTAAAGCGGGCGTCTTGCTCCCCGTGGAGCCTCTGGATGGGTTCCCTGTCCACAGTCTTGCGAGGGGGGCCCAAGCTTTGAGCTGCAGGTGGTGAAGGGGGGAATCCTACTATACCCTGAGCCCGGGAGCACCCCAAGCTGTCCCTCGACCAAGAAGCCATGCCTGCCTGCAACAGGGCACAGGTTGAGCTGAGGGACCCTGCCCTGAGTGCACAAATTTATTTGTGCATTGGGCCTCTAGTCAATAATAAGAGAGAACCATTGATTAGCTGTCTCCTGCATTGATTAGCTGCCTCCTGCATTCCCCTCATTGAGATTAAGCCCACAACACACCCAGGCATGTGCCCTGACCAGGAATTGAACCACAACCTCCTGATTCATAGGCTGACACTCAATCACGGAACCATGCTGGCTGGGCTTTCATAATTACTTTTAACTGTTCTTTGTAATCTGTACAGTACAAGATATTCTAGTGTGGTTTAGAACAGAAATCGTGGCATCAGATAGATTGAGATTCTAATCTTGGTTCTACAATCCATACTTGTGGTGTGACATTGATAATTAGTTTAACCTCTAAAAATGGGAGGACAGTGCTTGCCTCTCTCTGTTGCTGTAAGGACCAATACGAGAGCATACTGATGTGTATATTAAGCGTGATATACAAGTTAGGCTGCTTTTTTCTTACATTGGATTTTCCCTTCTCCTTTATGACTTTTTGTGTGTAAATGCACTGCTTTGTTGTGTTGTTATGGAAAGTCTTCTAGAACACAAAGCTTCAGGACAAACAATAATATATCCAAGGTAAATGACACCATCAAGATCTCTATTGGTACGAAAATGTCTTTTATATGGTTTTATCTCTTTCCTATCACCAATATTCACAATTCCACATATTTCTGTGAAATTAAATGTTTCCCAACCTCAATGTTTGAGTTGAAACATAGAAATAATGCTAAGTAATTGCAAAAAAAAAAAAAAAAATTAATCCAATTTCACAAGTAAACCTGCAGCCAAAAAAAGATCCAAGAGGCAAACTGTAAATTCAGGAAACACATTTTGTACAACATCTAGGCCATAATACTAGTAAAGGTTTAATGATTTGAGATTAAACACACACACACACACACACACACACACACACACAAAGGAGAACATGCAGACGAATCTAAAGAAAAAACAAACATTAACATTTTCTTCAGTAAATATGCTTATCACTAAATATAATAAGTAGTATATTACTCTACATTATAATTGTATAGTTATATGGACTATATGGATACCCCAAAATACTCTTTTAATAAAGATGATTGTTATTTTTTGAAAGAGAGTATCATGCTAAATAATATAAGTCAGATGAAAAAGGACAAGAAACATATGGTTTCACTCATGTGTGGGATGTAAAATGAAATGTAATGACTGAACAAACAAACAAAGAAACAGAAAAAAACCCTCATAGTTACAGACAACAGAATAGTGGTTACCGGGGAAGAAGCGGGTAGGGGAAGGGTAAAAAGGGTAAAGGCAGTCAAATACAAGGTTATGAAAGGAGACTAGACTGGGTAGTGAGCACACAATTGAATACACAAACAATCCTATCTAATAAAGAGGGATATGCTAATTGCCTGCCCTGCCCTCAAAGATGGCAGAGCCCACAGCCAATAAGGAGAGAATATGCTACTTGACTGCCCTACCCTCAAAGATGGTGGCACCCACAGCCATAAGATGATGGTGCCCAGTCCCCTCAGCCCCACTGGGGTGGCAGGTGGGCAGCTACCCTCAGATGGCAGCTGCCCAGCCACCCAGGGATGCCAGAGGCTCAGGTAACCAGGGCCAGCTGAGGCTTATGCTGCCGGGAGTGGCAGCAGCAGAGGTGTGATGGGGTGTTGCCTACCCCTGATCACCCGGGTCACCTCCAGTCCCTGAGGGCTCCTGGACTGTGAGAGAGGCAGGCTGGGCTGAGGACCCCCGCTCCAGTGCATGAATTTTCATGCACTGGGCCTCAAGTCCTATATAATAAGAGAGTAATATGCAAATCGACCAAACAGTGGAACTACTGGTCCCTATGATGCGCACTGACCACCAGGGGCCAGATGCTCAACATGGGAGCTGACCCTGGTGGTAATGTGCTCCCACACGGAGAGCGCTGCTCAGCCACTGGTGAGCACAGCGACTCGCCTCCGAGGCAGTGCTAAGGATGTCCAACTGCAGCTTAGGCCTGTTCCCTGCAGACAGCAGCCTAAGTCGTTAGTCGGATATCCCCCCGAGAGCTCCTGGACTGTGAAAGGGTGCAGCCGGGTTGAGGGAACCCTCTACCCACTGTGTGCATGAATGTCATGTACCGGGCCTGTACTGTATTATAAAATTGTATCCCTGAAACTCGTATAATGTTATTAATCAATGTTGCCCCAACAGGTTTAATTGAAAATGCAGAAAGAAATAAAATATAATGCTAGAAGAAAATATGAGAACTAACGTAAATAGCACAAATATTTGTGAATGTATATATGAAAAATAATCACTATTGTTTCATTTCTTTTGTGAGTGTTGCACTATTTAGAGCAAAACATATGCTCTTAGACTTAATGTGAATATGGTTATATTTAATTTTATAAATCAAATGTATACTTCACATATTTAAAAAATATTTTCATATCTTTTAGGGCAAAGTTTAAATGCTACCTTTGCCATGAAGTTTTCCCTAGAAAGAATTACTGTTTGAGATATCATTGCCCCTTATAACCAGCTCATGTGCTTTTATACTAAGGCACATGTCTTTGTATGTTTAAGAAAGCCTAGCATCTCATGTCATGAATATAATAAATGCTCAACTCAAGTTGAAAGAAAGAAGTTATTCTAAAGAGTAGGCATTTAAGGAAAAATATTGGAGCTAGAGGAAGGGAGTGGGAGAGACAGAAACATCGATTTGAGAGCGAAACATCATGTTGCCTACCAGGGATCGAGTCTGTAATCGGAGCATGGCCCTGACTGGGAATCAAACCGTCAGACTTTTGGTGCACAAGAAGATGCCCAAACAACTGAGCCACACCGGCCGGGACAGGAGTAGGCATTTTAAAAAGAACGTTGTACTATGGTTATCTGTGTGCATGTTTGTACCTGTACCTTTGAAATAAATGCCTCAAGATACCAGAGCAAGATATCTAAAAATAGAGGCTGTAACATATGCTAGTTCATCCCCAGAAACATTTCACGTAAATTAAATTTTGTTGCAGAAAAGTAACATAACATCTGATTTTCCATCCATGGAAGCAAAATGAAGTTTTCTCAAACATTGGTGGGGAAAATTATCTCTTTCTAACAGAAACAGATAGCTTTTTTGCTAGAGCAGTGCAAACGCAGAATGGAACATAACGGGAGGGACTTACGACCATCTTGTTGAGTGACACCCAGCAGTCGGAGGGGAAGTCCTGTAGCAGCGGCACCAGGAACTGCAGGCAGCCGTCCCAGTGGCACAGCAGCAGCATCATGCCGATGAGGTTGAAGATGCGCACCACTGCGCTGGCCAGGTCATAGGTCATGTGGAAAATCTGGGACCAAAATATAAAGTCGGTTCTTATAATCAATTTTTTTAAAAAGTCAAGAATGCTCCCAATGTCAGTAGTCATTGATGTCACATAGTATAAGCACTGATTTCATAAAAATATGAGAAGACTTTTACAAAGAAAAACAGAATTCCATTTCTTTCTCTCTGCACTGAGACCAGGCATTCCGTTTTCTGAATATTACAAACGACTGTGAGTCCTCCGCACAGAACAGCGATAACAGATACGTTAAATGCATGGGTCACGTTTCAAAAGCATTGGTTTTGCCCAGCTAGGTGGCTCAGGGGTTGAGCATCAACCTATGAACCAGGAGGTCATGGTTTGATTCCCCAGTCAGGGCACATGCCGGGGTTATGGGCTCGATCCCCAGTGGAAGGTGTGCAGGAGGCAGCAGATCAATGATTCTCACTCATTATTGATGTTTCTATTTCCTTCTCCCTTCTTCTCTCTGAAAACCAATAAAAACGTATTTTAAACAACATTGGTTTTGCAAGTAATTTTCATTTATGTCCTTCTGGGCATTTCAACAAAGCTGCTTTAATGCATGATAGCAAAACTGACAAGCAATAGCAACCCTCTTCTTTTTCTCATTCCTTATTAAGATAATGGACTTACTGAAGGGCATAATAATAATACTACTACTAATAATAGCAGTAGCAGTGATAAGCTAAGAACTAAAGACCACTGACAAGGGGAGTTTAGTTGTAAAATATGAAGATGGAGAATTGCAGTTAACTTTTAGCTGTATGAGTGCAGTTCTTTGTCTGTGTATATTGAACATGAATAGTAGCCTTTGAGATAACAATTTCCTGGATTTGGTTAAAAACAAACAAACAGTTGTGCAACATTTAACAAATTGTTATTTCTATTTATATTGTTTGCACAATACAGGCTACCCTTTTCTAGGAATCTTTCTTATTGACACTTTTGAGAAATTAATAAATATGGCTACACTACATATGCCAGGACACAGCACCTTGAGATGCTTTGAATCACATTTTGTAAAATTCTCAGAAGAATAAATTATTTTGGAAGTAAGAAGGACAAGTATTGCAAAATTCTCTGAGGAACAGAACAAGCCCCACAAAATTTGTATTTTGAGTTAGAAAACAGATCTTGGTAAGGAAATTTCTATAATTCTTAATGGAGGTAAGATGACAAGATTGCTGGAGTTTTTCTGTTATAAAATCACCCAATCTTGTCTTCAATTAAATGTTTTCCACCTTGCTCCATTTCTATAAACCGTTAATTCTTTCTTTAAACAATCTTCCTTTTGACACAGTAATTACAGGGAACAAAAAAATAATCTTGCTTTGTGGAAATGTACACACTCTTCAGTATTCCTTTCAAAAATAAGTTTGGGGTCCTGGATTTAAAGGCAATAACTCATGAATTTTGACATTCAGACAGCTATACACATAATTTAATTAAGGCACTGAGAATTTTATTTTCCTTTAAGTTATTTTTAATTTGTTTTTATATCTGGCAAACCCATAGAAAAGTCCTTTTCATGTTATTGCCTGTGATATTTCTTGGTCACTGAATTTATAAATAGAAATTGTATAACATTTTCATCAAAAATTTTTCATTAATGAGTAAAAAGATGGCTGCTGATGAGAAGGCAGACTGAAAGACAGTGAGAGAGTGAGAGAAGGAACGGAGAGTGTGTGGATGTACCGAGTGTGGAAATTTGTGGGTGTGTGACAGCTATACTCCAGAGGACTGTTGGAGAACCCGAATGGGGCTCCCCTAACTGGGCACTGCTGCTGAACTCTCTCCTGGAGCTGCCGACCTTCCTGCGGAGACCTTTCCATCTTGGGTGACTGTTACCAGAATCATATACATCCAAGGATACTGCAAACAGGACACACAGGGACCAGCCAGGAACCCAGGAACACCAGAGCTCAAACCAAGAATATGTAGACCCAGACGAGCTCTGCTCCTCCTCACAGAAAGGAGAGAAAAAACTATATAACCAGATACCCAGAGAAGATATATCATGGGTAGACAAAGAAACAGCCTGCATATGAAAGAAAAACAGGCATCACCAGAAAGGGAAGTACATGAAATGGAGGCAAGCAACCTGTCAGAGAAAGAATTCAGAGAAATGAGCATAAGGTGGATGAAAAGAATGGAAGACAAATTCAACAATATGTGTAAGAATCAAGAGGAAATGAAGAAGAACCAAGAAGAAATGAAAAATGACATCAGTGTTATAAAGAACTCAATAGAAAGCATCAATAGTAGACTAGAATAAGCAGAGGACCACATCATTGAGCTAGAAGACAAGGTAGAAAAAAATACCCAAGCAGAGCAGTGCCTAGAAAAAAAGAATTAAAAAGCAGGAGGAGAGCCTAAGAGAACTTTGGGAAAACACAAAACAAAACAACATATGCATAACAGGGGTGCCAGAAGAAAAAGAAACTGAGCAAGGAATAGAAATCTTGTTTGAAGAAATAATGACAGAAAACTTCCCTGATATAAGGAAGAAAAAATCCACGCAAATCCAAGAAGCCCACAGGGTCCCAAACAAAATGAACCCCAAAAGGCCAATGCCAAGGCACATTATAATTAAATTGGCAAACACCAATGACAAAAAAAGAATCTTAAAAGCAGCCAGAGAGAGACAGAAAGTTACCTACAAAGGCTCCCCAATCAGACTAGCAACTGATTTCTCAACAGAAACACATCAGGCAAGAAGGGAATGGAATAAAATACACAAAGTCATGCAAAGGAAGGGTCTAAACCCAGCAAGGCTATCAATCAAAATTGAGGGTGAAATCAGGAGCTTCACAGACAAAAAAGGACTAAGGGAGTTTGTTACCACCAAACCAGCAATGCAAGAAATGTTAAAGGGCCTTCTGTAAAAAGTAAAAATAGAAAACGAAGAAGGAACACAGGGGTAAAGAATAAAAATGGTGACAAACAAGTATTTATCAATAATAACTTTAAATGTAAATGGATTAAATGCCCTAATCGAAGGACATAGGGTAACTGAGTGGATAAGAAAACATGACCCAGATATCTGCTGTCTACAGGAAACCCACCTCAGAAAAAAAGATGCACACAGACTGATGGTGAAGGGATGGAAAAAGGTTTTACAGGCAAATGGAAATGAAAAAAAAAAAAGCTGGGTAGCAATACTTATATTTGAAAAATTAGATCTCAAAGTGAAAGACATAAAAAGAGATAAGGAAGGCCACTTCATTATACTAAAAGGAGCCATTCAACAAGAAGAAATAACTGGAAAACATATACACACCCAATATAGGAGCACCCAAATACATAAAAAAACTTCTGGAAGATATAAAGGGAGAGATTGACAGCAATACAATTGCAGTGGGAACTTTCATACTCCACTACCACCATTGGACAAATCCTCTAAGCAAAAAATCAGCAAAGAAACATCAATCATAAATGGCTCACTAGAGCAGATGGACATAATAGACATCTTCAGAACACTTCACCCCAAAAGCTACAGAATATACATTCTTTTCAAGTGCATATGGGTCATTCTCAAAGATAGACCATATATTGGGGCACAGGCAAAGTCTCTTTAAATTCAAGAAGATAGAAATCATATCAAGCATCTTCTCAAATCACAATGGCATAAAACTAGAAATCAACTACAATAAAAACAATAAAAAAATCAAACACATGGAAACTAAACAGCATGCTATTAAACAATGACTGGGTTACCACAGAGATCAAAGAAGAAATAAAAAACATCATGGCAACAAATGACAATGAAAACACAACAATCCAAAATCTATGGGACACAGTGAAAGCAGTCTTGAAAGGGAAGTTCATAGCTCTACAAACCTACTGCAGAAAACAAGAAACAATGATAACAAATTACTTAACCCTGAAAGTTGAAGATTTAGAAAGAGAGCAACAAGAAAAGCCCAGTGTAAGCAGAAGGAATGAAGTAATAAAGATCAGAGCAGAGATAAATAACATGGAGACCAAAAAGACAATACAAAAGATCAATAAAACCAAGAGCTGGTTCTTTGAAAGGTTGAACAAGATTGATGAACCTCTAGCCAGGCTCACCAAGAAGCAAAGAGAGAGGACGCTAATAAGCAAAATCAGAAATGAAAGAGGGAAAATAACAACAGACCCTACAGAAATGCAGAGGATTATTAAAGAATACTATGAACAACTCTATTCCAACAAACTGGACAACCTGGAGGAAATGGACATGCATTTCCATTTTCCATTCCTAGAAAAATACAACATTCCAAAACTCAATCAGGAAGAATCTAAAAATCTCAATAGGCCAATAACTATGGAAGGAATTGAAGCAGTAGTAAAAAAAACTCCCAGAAAACAAAAGCCCGGGGCCAGGTGGCTTCACAGGGGAGTTTTACCAAACATTTAAGGAAGAACTAAAACCTATCCTCCTCAGACTATTCCAAAAAATTCAAGAGGAAGGAACACTTCCAAACTCATTCTATGAAGCCAGCATTACCCTAATACCAAAACCAGACAAAGACAACATAATGAAAGAGAATTACAGGCCAATATCCCTCATTAACATAGATGCCAAAATCCTCAACAAAATCCTAGCAAATCAAATCCATCAGTACATCAGAAAGATCATACACCACGACCAAGTAGGATTTATCCCAGGGATGCAAGGATGGTACAATATCCACAAATCAATAAATGTGATATATCACATAAACAAATTAAGAGGTAAAAACCACTTAATAATATCAATTGATGCAGAAAAAGCATTTGACAAAATCCAGCACCCATTTTTGATAAAAACTCTCAGCAAGGTAGGAATAGAAGGATCTTACCTCAACATAACAAAAGCTATTTATGACAGACCCACAGCCAACATCATACTCAATGGGCAAAAACTAAAACCATTTCACCTTAGAACAGGAACAAGACAGGGTTGCCCACTCTCACCACTCCTGTTCAACATAGTACTGGAAATATTAGCCATTGCGATTAGACAAGAAGAAAAAATAAAAGGCATCCAAATTGGAAAAGAAGAAGTAAAATTGTC